>CM077506.1:17575158-17733717 GCA_039654745.1 Houttuynia cordata
GGAAAATTTTCTTTTGTCTAGTCTCTGTGTTCATTTGGGCTCATAATTACATGCACGTTTTGCAGGTTTGATGAGTGCCCCATCTCTCCTTTGTCACTAAAGGGAGTCAAAGCAGCTGGCTATGAGAAAATGACTGTGGTCCAGAAGGCAACTCTACCTCTCATTCTTCAAGGTGTATCCATTTTCTGTGTTGCAATTTATACGCAAATGTATGAGCTTCGGTACTAAAAATGTATCTTATGAAAATGTTTGAGCTGGTCCTCTCAAGAATCTGTTTTCAAAAATGTATGTTTAAGTCTTGTGGAACTTTGTGTGACTCTAAATCAGTAAAATATAGGTTATAAGACTATAAGATAATAAAGTAAACAACTTCATCTCATTATCCCAAAGTTTGTGATTTTTGTCAAGTGCATTTTACACTGATCAAATGTACATCTACCCTTTTTTATATGTTTTGTTCATGCCTGGAATATGTGGAAGGCAAATACATACAGGTTCATCAGATCCGTATTTCACTAAAGATCATTCATTAGTAAGTTCACAAATCATCCGTAAAAATGGATAGGAAAATTTCACTAAAGAAGAACACCTTGGAAACTTTTTAACTGTTTATACAAAATTGAAATCGAAGTACTCAACCACCATAGGACAGCTAAGTGAAAATTATTGTTTGTGCACCTTTCTTATAGGCATAATGCTTGCAGTTGGGGGCAAGTTCATTAATTGAACATTGTAATCTCAATTATTTCTGCCATTGATGCATGATGTACTACTTTCAGTTAGACTTTATATGAATGATGTAAATAATGTTTGATCTTTCCCTTTTAAATGGTTGCGGTATTGACCTAGGATTGCACCAAGTGAACATAATCTCCGTTCTTTTTCCCATCAAATGCAATCTTTTTCCTCTCACATTTTATTCATGTTTGTCTAATAGATCATTGTTAAATTGTAGGCAAGGATGTCCTGGCAAAGGCAAAAACTGGAACTGGAAAGACTGTAGCATTCTTGGTAACTCTTACTCTTGATTCTCCATCCAATGTTGTTCAAAGAATTTCCTTACTTTGCTTTGGATGTTTCTCCACCCACCTTAGTAATGTTGTTTTTATTTTCAGCTTCCAGCAATTGAACTCATTGCAAAATTATCTTCCTCTGGTCATGATACTAAAAGACCGCCAATTAATGTTCTAGTTATATGCCCAACTAGAGAATTAGCTTGCCAAGCTGCTACAGAAGCTAACACACTCCTAAAGTTTCATACATCAATTGGCGTGCAAGTTGTAATAGGAGGCACAAGACTAACTCTAGAGCAGAAACGCATGCAAGCAAACTCTTGCCAGGTCTTGGTTTAATTCACATCACTTAGTGTTCACAAACTGGTAGCCATTGTTCTTATTCCACTATGAAATTGTAGATTCTTGTTGCTACGCCTGGAAGGCTTCGAGATCATATTGAGAATACACCTGGGTTTGCTGTTCGTTTAAGGGGTGTAAAAGTTCTTGTGCTGGACGAAGCTGATCATTTGCTGGATATGGGCTTCCGGAAAGCTATTGAAAACATAATTGCTGCTCTTCCTAAAGAGCGCCAGACACTTCTATTTTCTGCAACAATACCTAAAGAGGTCTATATTTCCTCATCATACTTCCCATCTTTAGGCTTATATGTGCACATGTATTTGTGAGGTCTCAAGATGATTTTGCTATGCAGGTCAGACAAATATGTCATATTGCCTTAACAAAAGATCATGAGTATGTTAATACTGTTGAAGAGGGTACTGAGGAAACGCATTCACAGGTACACATACAGGACTGAGTGTAAACTGTTGCCAAGTTGTAGATTGTAAATTAACTTGTCTGAATTGATTTTTAATCAGGTGAGGCAAATGCATTTGATTGCTCCCCTGGACAAACAATTTTCATGTATCTATAGTATCCTAAAGGAACATATTGTGGAGGATGTTGATTATAAGGTAAATATTAGTATTTCACAGGATTGGAATATTAATAATGATGTGGATCCCTTTTTCTTACTTTATTGAAGTGAAGTGCTTATTCGCCCATTCAAACCTGATTATGCAGGAAGTCAATTTCATAACAATAAGCCTTCATGCTTTTGGAAACAACAAAGGGATATTCAGATTTTAGAAAGTATTATTTAATCTTTGTGAAAATGAAGCATATCAGGCTTTATCATCAGAAATAAAAGACTAGGGATAACAGAAAAGGATATGGTCTACTTACAAGATAAGCAAATTAAAGGTAAGAATCATGCAAGAATATAAAACTCTTAATATCCTAGGGAAAGGGACAAATTTACAAATAAAGGTCCTATTCATATGTACCATTGTGGTGGTAAATTCTAAGCACATGGTTCATATCTCTAAACACATGAACAACTGAAGTGCTAAAGAAAGTCGCATGATCATACAAGTCACCAGAAGATGGCAACTTAAATTACTTGATCACAGAACTATTACCGACCACTCTTCATTACTTGAAACAGACAAGTGTAGGAGAAATGGGAATGATGTTGTTGATAAACAGAGTGTTTGTTGAATGTCTTTTTGTTGTTGTTGGCAAATTGAAATATTGTATAACTTTTATGTAGCCAATAAAGTTAGGTAAGACTGCTTCTGCTAATGCATCACTATTTTACAGCATTTCCTTCACAAATTGACGTGACCACCATTTACTTTCTTAATTAGGTCCTTGTGTTTTGCACAACGGCGATGGTCACAAGGCTAGTTGCTGAACTGCTTTCTCAGTTGAATCTGAATGTGCGTGAGATTCATTCAAGAAAAAGTCAGAGCTATCGGACAAAGGTCTCTGAGGAATTTCGGAAATCAAAAGGCCTAATCCTTGTAACTTCAGATGTATCTGCTCGTGGTGTGGACTATCCTGATGTTACCCTTGTTATACAGGTTTGTAATTTATCATTGATCACGTGACTGAGAATTGTGTTTTTAAAAATGTTTGGGCCTTAGATTTTCTCTGTTTTCTTATGTGTCTTTTACACATTAGTCTATCGGTTTGCAGGTTGGTCTTCCTTCTGATAGGGAACAATACATACACCGACTTGGAAGAACAGGTCGCTCGGGTAAAGAGGGTAAGGGTGTTTTGTTGTTGGCTCCATGGGAAGAGTTCTTTCTGTCTAGTATTAGGGACCTGCCGATATCTTATCTTACTTTACCAACAATTGACCAAGAAACCAGGAAGAAAGTAAGTTGCTGAAAATTCTATTATTCTTTATATTTTCTCGCACTGGGGTAGTATACAGTTACCACTACTATTTATTTGATGATAACCCTCGATGATGATTTCCTATTTGAGCAGGTAAATCAAGCATTGTCCCTTATAGAAATGAAAAGCAAAGAAGCTGCCTACCAGGCATGGCTTGGTTACTACAATTCAAACAAGGATGTTGGTCGAGATAAAATTAGGCTTGTAGAGCTAGCGAATGATTTTAGCAGAAGCATGGGTCTTGACAACCCTCCTGCCATACCTAAACTTATCCTGGGAAAGATGGGTCTGAAAAATGTACCAGGCTTGCGGTCAAAATAGATTCTAGAGGAATAGGTCTGTTCTCCAGTTAGCTCAAAAGCTGATGCACTTGCTGGCATTGAGCAGCGCTAGCTGATTGATCAAATCTTAAAAATGAGAGTAGCAGCATTATATATCTTAGAATCACACCTCTGGTTCAAGAATGTTTCTGCTCCATCCAAATGCTGCCCCCTGCATTAGCTATGGTGCCAGCCAGATGATATATACTGTGGTTTATGTCTTGGCAATGATCTGCCTGAGGTAAAAATCAATCCTGAAGTTCCTGTTACCGGTTTCATCTTCTTGTTCCTCGTCACCAGTATCAATTAGATATCATTTGTAGGAAAGTAAAATTTTGACAAGTAACAGCTAAATTTTATTCGTGGAAGTATGTATATTTATACTGTCATACTCCCACCGTTCAACAATAACCGTCTAGATTAGAAAACCAAAATGAACTGATTCTAGTTCATTTTTCTTTTCTAATCCAGACAGTTATTTTTGGACAGAGGGAGTGTATTTTTGGATCTTTCGAGTGCTCTACTCGATTGGCAATTCACTGTGTGATTAACTTTGAATTAGTGTACAGTGGTAATGATCATTGTAGTTAATTAAGGTGACAATGCAATACACATTTAGTAGGTTATAGTTTGAAGATTTAGGACTTCTTTTATTTTAGTAGGCCGTCATAGTTTGATCTGGATGGAAATTTAAATCTGTTTTTCTTGCTTGGCCTGAGAAATTTCCCCAACATGCTATCAATAAGAAAAGTAAAAACATACTCTCTGTGTCCCACATTAATAGTCTGATTTAGTGTTTTAGAATGAAGAACACTACCATATAGTATGATCATATGTGATGATATAGTCAGGGACCCCTTTTCCCATTTGGAAGAGCAGCATTTGTGGACTGGGTGGCCACATAAATATACATATTTCAAGGGCAAAAGATATTTCAGAATGAGCTGTAATTTTGTGCTCTCTCTGTAAGGATGCTTTCTCAATCCTCCTTGGTCCTATGTCTATTAGCGAGGGTGCTAAACAGTAAGCAGGCCGAGGCTGGCTCGAATTAGCTCACGCGAAAGATCAAACTTGAGTTCGTTGAGTCAAAAGCTCGGCCTAGCTGAAACCAGCTGGACTTAGTATTAGGTGTCTCAAGTCTCAACATTTCGAATATGGTTTTTACATACAACCAGGTCTGTTCCGAAAGCGCCGAATGCAATCTATCTACCAAAGTACGGGTATTATATTGGGAAAATGGGAGTGGCTGAGAACTGAAAAACCTGAAGACAACTAGACACCAACTCTGAACCAGGAATTTGTTTCATTGTGACGACGGAGATTTTCAGGACTTAACAGATGCCTAGGCCCTCCAATGTTGTAGTACTATAGTGACCCATGCTTTGTTTTGAACGACATGACTAACTCGTGCTTTCATGTTTACCCACAGAATGCTATAGCGATCCAACTAAAATTGCCCAGAATTAAGATGCAAATCACACAAAAGTCTCTATTGTCTCCATGAGATATATGTATACTTCCACTCATGCTCTTGTTGTCGTTCATTCGGTTACTTGATTACCTACCACTTACCGCGAGGTAGTTGCACCCAACATAATTAATTGAAGGATACTTTTAGCATGAATCATGTAATCATGTTTAGCACAAGACTGTAGGCAGTCATATTCCTACATTAGATATAAAAGCACATTAGTTGGTGAGGGAAGAGTTCTAACTTATGCATTAATGGTATCTTCAGCATAAAAGTGGTCGCCCTTCTATCGCTTCCCTGAAAACATCGGACATTCAGTTGAAGCATTTCCATTTTACCGGCGACAAGCTCTCTCCTCTTTCTTATGAAGGTCTCTGAATCTGGTGCATTAGTGCTGGTATGTTTGCAGCCCTCTTCTTCCTTGAGCTAAGGGACGCGAACAATAACAAGGAAGAAGCAATGATGATTTGCTCTGCAACAACCGTCTTCGGCAACTCTGTTACAGCAATTGACATTCTTCTACAAGGTGAATTCCTCCGGCGAGCTAATTTGTCATGTTTCTCTATGACGACAGGCCGACTTGGCTGCTCTTCGTACCCACTCTGCGCAAGCTCAGCAGAGGCAAAGCGCAAGAACAGTACTACTGTTAGAGCTTTCCCTTTCATCGTCTCCGGCCTTCCCAGCTCGCTCAGATCATTTCTGTTCGAATCAGACTACACAAGGGAGATTAACTTAGTTGAGGCGTCGGAAGAAAGTGAAGAAGAGGAAGAGACAGATAAAGAGGAACCAGAGGGAAAGAAGAGAGCCAACTGGGTAGTGAGATTAATGGAGCTCAGGAAGCAGTGGCCAGGACGTCAGAGAGATGATGATAATACTGGTTTATTCGAAGAAGAAGAAGAAGATGATGAAGAAGCCCACGTGGGGAGGGAAGATGATCATGTCTGTGGGGCAAGATACGAGGATGATGTGAGCTTCGACCGAGAGTCCTTCTCCAACTTCTTGGCTGAGGTCCCATTGGAGCAGACGATCCTCTTCTCCAAGTTGGCTCTCCTTTGCAACATGGCTTACTTCATACCAGGGATTAAGGTACCTTTCAGCTTTTTTTATCGCAAACTTTACCCTCGTCTAATTTTAATCACGTAAAATACATTAAGAAGTTCTTGCAAAGAAAATTTGTTATATTCCATCTCTCGAGTAAAACATTGAGCATAACAACGATATAATTCCCATAGAAAGAAGATCAAACTCGTTTAATTTATGGGCGTGGGAGAAATTTTGCTTAGCAAGGTCATGTAGTTTACAGCCTTGTTGCTCAGATGGAAATAACGCGTAATTAACTTGAAGGGAATTCTGCAGAGAGACATTAATGTTCTCTATAGTTCTAACTCCTAACTATCAAACTTGATTCCTGTCCTCAATATAGTTTGTTGTCAATGAGTTTGCTCACCGGAAGCCACCCAATGTAGGTTCTCCTTAAATGCCAGCGTCCATGCAATTAGTTGGGCAGTCCCAACAACTAAGTTCCTCATCAAGACAGAATGTGAGGCGCAGGGAACAATTGAACAAGAAAGGAAATTTGCTAATAGCTGCATGATTCCAACTTTTTATGGTATAGTTAGTTTTTCGAGTGAAATTTGTGACTGGAAATCAATATGACATCATTGGCATCTCCAGAATTCATCTCTCTTACAATATTTTCTTGTTAAAATTCTGCAAATATCAATTTCTAACTATATTGAACTATGATTTTAATCTTGCTCTTAATGGAATACAGTGATACAATACTCCCTATGTCCCAAGATAGTAGGTACATTTCCTTTTTTTTATGTGTCCGAAAGAAGTACAGTTGGGCTTATTTCTCAGCCACAGAGACCAATTCCCACTTGTGGGTTCAGGAAACAGCGTGATTCTTTTTTATTTTGCCATCAACCGCCCCATGGGCAGTGACACCACACTCGCACCTAAGTAGTAGGCCCATGTCTTAAATACCCCCGTCTAATATGCTCGGAATGCGACTCGAGCCCATGACTCTCTCCTTAGTAGTGGAGAGTCACTACCACTGTGAAACTGCGCTTTTGGGGTGAAACAGCGTGATTTGTGCACAGAATAAATATTTGTTATGTTTAATTGATATCTTTGTATGACATGTTTATAATTTAATTATATGACTTTATTTTGACTTGGTTAAGACATCATATAACTCAACACAAAAATCCCGATAAAACTCATACTCCTTCCAGGCACTTTTAATAGATACATTTAATTTTCAAATGAGCTAAAAATTAGTTCATTTTGAAAATTAACTGTAACTATTAAAAGTGCCCAGAAGGAATATAAGTTCTAGCTGCGGCAACAATCTTAAGCTTTTAATTCTAACACGTCATGTTTGATTGTTTCTACCACTTTTGATTATTTTTCTTCTTATACAACTGCGATAGCTGGATCTAAATAGAAGCTATTAATTAGTTCTCCGTTCTAGTTGATTGCCAACAGCTTTTGTAGTTGAGGAGTTGAATTGTTTCTCCCTGTCCTCTCTCATCACCTACTTTATGGTGTTAAGGTAGTTAACATTAAATTGTACTAAAAAAGTTGTTGACATTAAAGTCATCTGCCAAAACCTATTCCAAAATGAAAAATACTTTTTCTCCTGCTTTATTTTCATGTTGTGGGCCCCACATTTTATTTTCTTTCACCACACTAGCGTGTGAGGAGTAGCATTACTCTTCCAAAATATATTTTGGAAGCAACATAATCATTATACTTGTTCCAATTCGATCTAGCGGCTCAAGATTTTCATAACTCCCACCAGATAGAAAATGGAGATTTTTTAAACTACAACCTCTTCTAATATGCCCGTCTTTTGTGGTAAAATAAAGAGAGAAATCACTTAGTAGGGAAGGGGAAGTTCTTTTGTCCACCTACCTAGTGCAGGTCAGGATGCTTCCAAGCTTACCATGAGGATGGACGGCACACACTAGCGCAGGTTAGCGCATCTCGACTAGTGCCGTACTTGCGTTAGCTCAATTCTCATGGAAGATATCATGGCGGATATCCTATACTCCCTCTAGTCACTTATAATAGATATAGTTTTGTTTCATATCAACTAAATTTTTTCATACGAAAAAAACTGTATCTATTAAAAGTGACGGGAGGGAGTAGTTCTAAATCCCCACCATGTTAGCCAACTTAATTGGTCTGTACAGTATGCGGATGTTGTATAATTCTTACAATCAAACAAAAATAGGAAAATAGTTGACAGGATTCGCAATAGTTAGTGCATCAAATTTGGTTTGCTAAGTTGGTTGATAATTCGGGTTATATTTTTCTTTCAAGGCCGACGAGATGAACGACTACTACGGCCTGAATTTTGTAACATCCTCTTTGGAGAAGAAAGCCGAGGCAGCAGCAGCGGCCCAAGCCCATATAAATAGAGACTTCGTTAGCATTCCCGGGTCCAGCACCAACAGACCCGATTCCCAAGCAAACGCTGAGTCCGGCCGAAAACGCCCGATTACCAGCCGCGCCACCGCCGCCTACCAAATAGCCGCATCGGCCGCATCCTACGTGCGATCACGAGCCAGTGGGCTCCTCCCACTGGGCCTATCCCAGGCTCACCAGATAGGTGGGCCGAATTCGGAAATGGGCTCCAAAAGCGACACTTTGCCAAAGGTTCGTGAATCCAAGGTGGCCGTTTATGCAGCAACATCAACGATAACAGCCGTGGTGGTGGCAGAGGAGGCGGCGAGGACGGAGGCTGCAAGGGACCTCCGGTCGCCCCACAACCCGCCATGTGAGTGGTTTGTTTGTGATGACCCCGCCACTTCCACTCGCTGCTTTGTCATACAGGTTTCAATCAAATTCTAATCCGTAATTAACTAGTAGTATTAAGAAATCTTCTTATAATAATCAAAGCATATTTACATATGCAGATTGATGATGATTTGTGGCTAATGACAGGGATCAGACTCGCTGGCTTCCTGGATTGCCAACCTCCTCTTTGAACCCACCAGCTTTGAGGTGACCATTAGCTCAACTAACCATGTTTCTGTCCAAATTTCTTATCGAAACGATGACTAAAAACACTTACAATTGATTGTACCAGGGCACGGAGGTGCAGGTCCATAGGGGCATATACGAAGCAGCCAAGGGGCTATATGAGCAATTCATGCCAGAGATCCGCCACCATCTAGACATGCATGGAGCCAAGGCCAAGCTAAGGTTCACCGGCCATTCTCTCGGCGGAAGCCTGTCTCTGCTGGTGAGCCTCATGCTCTTGACCAGAGAGGTGGTTCCACCTTCTGCTCTCCTACCTGTTGTCGCCTTCGGGTCCCCATCTGTGTTCTGTGGGGCTGACCACATTCTTGAAGACTTAGGCTTAGATGAGGACCATTTCTGCTCGGTGATGATGCACAGAGACATCGTGCCCAGAGCCTTCTCCTGCGACTACCCTGCCCGTATCGCCCAACTCCTCAAGCGTGTCAATCGCTCCTTTCGTTCTCTTCCCTGCCTCAATAGAAACGTAAGCTCCTTATTACTCCTCATTAATCCAAAAACTCAAGCAGTAAGAAACTATTATCATTTTATTTACTCCCTCCGTCCAAAAAAACCTGATTATATTTAAAAGGATCCAAGATTAAATGAGTAGATTTGACATATAAGCCAATAGATCCTCATGCACGTGCATGTGCAAGGTTAAGTGGAGGCTTAAAATGATATGAATCCTGCAGGCTAATAAAATTTAACTCATTTTCAATTGCCTCTAGGATTTTTTTGGATGGAGGGAGTATAATATACACTCTGTCCCACATTAGTAGCTTGAGTAATTGGTTTTTCAAAATGAACAATTTTGGTTTATTTTATCAAATGAACCTATTAAGATGGAACGGAAAGCGTATCCCAACACTCCCCCCCGGCGTGTAAGCATCTATCAATCTTTGAATATGAACATAGATTCGGCAAACACCACATCCAGCAGGACGAGACCTGCTACCTCCCAAAACATGGAGCTCCAGTAGTATTTAAGATAACCAGTGTTCTCAAAATATCGAGCTGTTACGAAACAAAACAAACGAATGACCATTGTATTTAGGGAAACTTTGTAATCAAGCAGAGAGAGAGAGTATAAATCTTAGCGAAGTAGAGGATACAAAGAAAAAAATATAGCATTTCTATAGTACAATGTGACGAATTCTGCATTATTATACAATCAGCCCTACATTATTATTAAAATATCATAAAACACATATTTTTTTATATTTCACAATACTTATTTACTAATTAAGTAGCTACTTGATTCCTAAAGTTACTTGTAAAACCTACCTATTCCCGATTTTGCCATTATATTTATACTGTACTCCCTCCTCCCCACTTTAATTGTCCCATTTGGTTTTTAAATGTGACTATTAACGTGTGAGGGAGGTAGTAATCCAATAGCATATATGGAAGAAGAAGCTTATAGCTCTTTTTGTTTTGTGCTTGTTGCAGAAACTACTATATGCTCCGGTTGGTAAGCTGTACATTGTCCAGCCGGAGGAGCGGGTCTCTCCATGTCATCCCTTTCTTTCTCCTGGCTGTGCCCTGTACGTCATGGAGAAGAGCAACAAGGAGGGCCTCATGGGTGCAATGACGGCGTTTCTGAGCTCGCCTCACCCACTGGAGACATTGAGTGACCTTAGAGCATATGGGTCGGAAGGGACGATCCTTAGAGACCATGAGTCGAGCAACTACCTGATGGCCATCAACGCTGTACTGCGTAAGCAGTCCATGTCCATGTTCAAGAGGCGAAGCCACTGGCTGCCCTCCTTTGCAGGGTATCCCCGTGAGACGAGGTTCAAAGAGGGAGGCTGCCTTGAGGATGCCAGCTTTGTCAACTAAGAGACGGCTGGAAATGGGTAATGCATTAGAGCAAATTGTAAATATTACTTACAGATCCTAGCTATAAAGGTACACTCTCTAAGAGAGTCTGGGAAGAGATTGATAAGATAAAGAAGTAAAAAACACATGTGCTATATAAAATATTGTCCATTGTTTTTCTTGATCAAAATACAAATTGCTCCAGCAGAATGTAGCAAGAAATCTTTAAAATGTACTCCCTCCTGAAAATTAGCTAAAATTGAATACCAAAATTAAATGATTCTATTTTCTAATTATTCTCCGATTAGGCATATGGTGACTGCGACAACAACTGCCTGCAGCGACCCTATGCCAAGGTCGAGATAGAGAGGCCTCCGCGATGAAAGGTTACTCGGCTCGTTTGGAAAACCGAAACTTTTGTTATGGACACCACATCTCAATAAAATTAACCAATCATGTGACAGTCTCAATTAAAAATGACAGGAAGGAGTAGAAATAATTTGAAAGAATGAGGCAACCGAGATTCCGAACGCATACATTAAAAAACTTTGTATAGATCATTCTCCATAGCATGAAAATCTAAAGTCTGGGCCATGTCTGGCTTGACAATCGAGTATAATTATCAAAATCAAAATGATTGTATGAAATCCATGCAAAAAGATATAATGGCGAGAGTTTTTACGTCGGATGTTCTTCCATTGTTGAAAGTGAATCCAATGTGTTTAATTCCATTGTGGTAAATTGGGGATGACAATATCATTAATGGGGTTTCTTCAGGACTATTCGTTGTCAATTGGCCATCGATGTAGTCCACATCCAGTTGGTTTAATGTTAATTACTGATAAGATTCACTACAACAAAATCGGGCATTATCTGTCGCTAAAAGAACCGTGGATAAAGCTCACTTTTTACGACAGAAAATGACCCATGGAAAAAGATGTAGTATTTGCGACATATTTGTACAGCAGAAAAAAAAATGTTGATAATATTAACCATTCTCCACGGTTTACTTGCTGTGGTTAAAAAAGCCGTCGATAATATACATATTATCCACGGTTTTTGATCTGTGGTTAAAAGTTCAGTCGGAGAAACAGATCTGGACCTTTGATTTGAAGGGCCAAGATTAAATTCCATCTCTTCCTCCTCCTTGCTCCTCCATTATCGAGCCCTAACAGCCCCTCTAGCTCGACGGGCGCCCCACCACCCCGGCGACCCCCCTCTGCCTCCTCTGGCTCAACGGCGACCCCCTTCCCTCTCCCCCCTCTGGCTCAACAGGGCGCCCCACCACCCCGGTGACCCCCTCCGTCTCCTCTGGCTCGCACGGGAAAATAGATTCAATTTTTGGGAGTAAAACTTGCTCAATCCAAGGTAAGCCATACGATCCTCAATCTCCGATCCGAGCTTCTCTTTTTCAGTCCCTGATTCTCTTCTATTTGTTTCCTCTCTTTTCCCCCTTTTTTTTAGCTTAAAATGATGTGTATTTGAGTTTGTTTGGATGATTGCTACAATCTGGCATGTTAGATGCTGAAAGATTGAATATTTGGTTGGTTTGTGTGCCGTTCGTTGGCGATTTGCCGTGGATATGTGTTCTTTGGTTGATCTCTATAGTAGTTTAGGATAGGTGATTTAATGGCTGATGAAGATGCTTAGCTGCTGGGAATTTCATAATTGTGGCTTATTTATTAAGAGGGTGAAAATAAGTTTGGCATGCGTCTTTGCATTTATAGGCATTGTGGGATGGATAAAATACTGGTTGATGCCGTGGCTAGGCTATCACTTCTGGGTACTGAAGATTTCTCTACTTTGTTTATAGTGCCGATTGTATCTTTCTGTTATTTGATCTGCATGTACTTCTGTTATTTCAGATGAGTACTTTTACAATGGTTCATCATACTGCTCCTCATATACCCTTCAAAGCCTCAGAAGATTGGAATGCAGCTCAATCTCAGCTTGGTGGGACTGTCCATTGCAACTATTCTCAATGGTAGGCCTTTCCGTTTTCTTGGAAACAGTCTTGAAGTTTGAGAATAATGTTGGTAATTCATAAGTGAAATCCATCTGGATGCATGGAAAGCAGGGTAAAGGGAATGATTTCAATAGTAAACTTCTTCTTCCACCATTTAGTTGCATGGGGGAGATGGGATAGGAATGGGAACTGTGGTAGACCCGGGTGCAAATGAGGGCAATTTCTCCCTCAATTTGTCCTTCTAAAGATTGAGGAATTATAATAAAATGGAGTGGTTTCCCTCCTTTCTCTCATTCTTTCAACTTCATCCCTGACAAACCATTGTCCTGGATTTTCCTAGTATAAACAAAGCCTGGAAAAAGAAGAAAAGTGACTTTGACAAAAGGAAAGATGTTGGTTGCTGAAATTCTAATTATACGTGAAACTGCTACTGCAAAGGACCAGTCAAGATGCTAGACACTGCCACTCAGCTAAAAAACTGACAGCCATTAGTCATGAAAATGTGAACCTAATTTTCTTAAAAGTTCCTCCTGGCAACCTGGCGTGATCATGCTTCCAGCATGTTTCATCACTTTGATATGGGTGCTACTTTGAGGATTGAACTTGATTTAGTTAACTTTGAAAGATCATGATTTACTTTGAGTTCAGCTGCTTCGGCTCTTGTCAGCAAGCAACCGAAATGATATAATTTCTTAGAGCCTTTTTATCATTTATTTGATTTTGGCAGGATAGAGATTCTTTTCCATGATATTAATGTGCACATTCTTCACCATGTATCTCCGTGCAGCTCATAAGTCACTTCAGAAAAACTGGGGCAAGGTACAATTGCACTAAGTTTTATATGTTCATGTGTACGCATGTTATGCTTATTTTGCCATATTCTCCCTGGAGAGAGAATTAGCCAGTTTTTCAGGCTGCTGCTTGCCTGATTTGTATCCCTCCATGAGATACGTGATAGCCTGCTCTTGAAGATAAAAGCCCTTAAAGCAAAGGCTTGAGTGGACTATATTTTTCGGCAACGAAACAGGCTTATTAGCTTTGGCAGACACATAGGAGCATCATCATGCTTTTAAAATAAAAGTGGCAGGACAAACCTCAAGTGGAGTTGAAAGGATCCAGCATGGATGGTGCATTTATGAGGCTAATTGGACAGCAAACTTGACTGTCTTCATAAATGCACCATGGCTTGAGCTATATTAGTACTCCAATGACCTTGTAAGGAAATTGAAACAACACTATAATTGGTGGAAGGGGAAAAGTTGCATTCTTGCATTTGCCTTCTGGCCTCTATTGAAATTTGAAACATTAGAAATGTGCTCATGCAGTCCAGGCTGAAGCATTTTCAAGGGGCAAACTTTGTGCCGGCCGAGCACTTCAGATCTCAATTTTCAGACATAGATGTAAGGGTCTTCATTTGGTGTACTGCCCGCAGAAGAGTCGAAGGCAAAAAAAAAATTCTACCATTTTGTGAGATGTGGGCCCCAAGTCTAGAAACTGTTACGCCTGTCGACAAGGCCGGAATCTCTTCAAGTAAACTAAACTAATGTTTGGTTATTAGTTGAGGGAGTCGACAATGGCTGGCAAGTTCCAGCTTCATTACTTAATGAATTGAGACATGCCAGAATTTGAAGGATCTGCATTCTTGACAAAGCAAGTACTTATGCTTCTTTTCCTTCTCTTTTGATCTGGTTCTTCATATTATTTGAGAAAACACTTAGTTTTTATTTGAGTTATGATGATTGCATGTTCAATTTATGACTACATTGCAGATGAAGAAGGTGAATGGTGATCCGGAGACATTTGAGTTGACTGCTTTGAGTCCGTTGGATGGAAGTTATGCGCAGAAGGTGGAGGAATTGCAGCTCAGTTTGACTGAGTTCGGTTTAATCAGATTTTGCGTAGATTTTACTACCAAATTTGAATATTTGAGTGTGGTATTTTGTTCAGAAGATTTGTTATCCTTGTGATTTTAATTGTTTATTTATAATTTCAATGTACTATATCCATCATTGTGTTATTTGCTTACTGTATTGGAATATCTATAGAAAGCTACTTTAGACACTGATTTTTTTTCTTCTGCAGGTCAAGTGGCTGCAGAAGTTGTCACAAATTCCTGAGGTTACGGAAGTACCAATATTCTGCGAGGATGCTCAGCTCTTTCTGGATGATCTTGTACATAATTTTAATGAAACTGCTTCCAAGGAGGTCAAAAACATTGAGAAGATAACCAATCATGATGTTAAGGCTGTGGAGTATTGTATTCCTTGGGAGAAGAAGAATTTTATTATTTTGTATATTAGTTGTATTTATGTTTCTTCTGCAGTTGTAAGATGACACATATATGTTGTTTATATATACAATGTAGTATTAATTATATGAGAATATTTTTTACATTTAGAAATAATATTTGTTGTCCATATTTAGCACAGCAGCTTTAAGCTGCTGTTTTTTTTATTATTTCGAAGTCTGTACCGACTGATAAAATCTGTCACAAATAAGCCAAAGCCGTCGCAATAGATATCTAACGGAATCTAGAGCCTTATTTAAAAACCGTCGTTAATATTTATACCGACGAATAAAAACTGTCGCTACATACCAGAAAAATTCCCTTTTGTGACGGCAATATACGTCGAAAAAATATAGTTTCAACGGAATTTATCCGTCACTAAAGATTCTTTTTCGACTGCCGTGGCAAAAATGAATTATCGACCGTTTTAAGTCCGTCGCTATATCCATCATACTATCGAGAGATTTAGCGACGGAATGTATCCGTCGCAATAAAAACTTATAGCGACGGAATGTGTCCGTCGCAATAACGTATAGCGACGGATTTTTCCGTCGCTAAAGGCCTTTTTGTTGTATTTCGACAAAATCTTGATGTGAGTCATTCTCAAAATTGATACACATGATTTAATACAGTCCATGGTGTCAGTCCATCCAAAGTTAACTTCTAAAACTGATGCAGTGAAGTTTTGAGATAAGGATGATTTTTCTGGTTAGCAGGGTATTTGGGTAATATCACTCAGAATCCTAGTTAGTTAAATCTGTTACGATTCATCAAAATGGACAACGATCATTTTTCCCACATTGGAGGAGAGTTTTGAATTTCGAATATGTTGCTGAAATCAAGAACCTATAAATAGTTCTGTGGGATTTTGGGAAGATAGTAGTTTTTGAAGAACCGAAGCGAAATGCGGTTAAAATGGGAGCTGGAATACTCTGTTCTGTTCTAGCTGTTATTCAGCTGTGAGCATCCCATGGATTTGGGTTTGATCTTTCTTTTCCCTATCTGATTTTAGTTCATTAACTGTTATTTTGTATCTATTATTCAAATACTAGAAAATCTGAGGAACTTGTAATCAATTTCTGTAATCTGTTGATATATCAATACAATTTTTATAGTTTCTCAAAAAGCTTGAGAGCTTTTAGGAAAACCGGTTATCTAATATGTATCCATTATGTTCCACATACCGCGCTTTGAGGATGCTTGCACGTGGACTTTTGGTGAAAGCTGCATTTGCTTTTGGTGGGAATTTGCATTTTTTTTAGCAAAAAATTTATAAGCATATTCACTGATGTAATGTGATAGTCTCAAACAGGAAAATGGAAAGGCAAGATTCTTAAAGAATGGTTGGCAACTTAGCTCCGCCCATTATGTTTAGAATCTGAAGTCTTTTCATTTTCATTAAGATTCTCGTCAAGTGACATTTTTGAACGAGTATTTGTTTGATCTCCTTTCTAGAAAATGGGCATGGAATTCACAAATTTTAGCGCATCTTAAGCTGTCTTTAGGATGCTCCGTATATCTTACAGAACTACCAATAAATTCATAATGAAAAATATTTGCAAGACAGAGATAGAACTTGTGAAGTGGTATGATGAAACTTATGCCAAGAGACACGAGTAGTTGACACATGGCCATGTTGCAAGGAATTGAGGTTAGCAAAGAGCAATGGTGCTCCACTCATAAATTTCTTACGGTGGAATCATGAAAAGGCATATATATATATATATAGAGAGAGAGAGAGAGAGAGAGATAAGTTTACATGAGATCGTTCTCATATAAGGAGCATGAGGCCAATCTTTATTGCCGTTAGATTCCGATCGGAGGATGGATATCAAATCAATGGGTAGGTGAGTGTGTCACATCAAGGAGTGGGTGAGATGATTATGGATATTTGTAGCCGTCAGATCAAGATTCAATGGCTACGATTCAAAGTGGCCACATATAAGCAATATGAGAGCGATCTCATTTAAACTTTTCCCATATATATATATATATATATATATATATATATATATATATATATATATATATATATAGATGAGTTTATATGAGATCGTTCTCATATAAGGAGCATGAGGCCAATCTTTATTGCCGTTAGATTCCGATCGGAGGGTGGACATCAAATCAGTGGGTTGGTTATATATATGGAAAAATTTAAATGAGATCGCTCTCATATTGCTTATATGAGGCCACTTTGAATCGTAGCCTTTGGATTTTGATCTGACGGCTATAAATATCCATAATGATCTCACCCACTCCTTGATGTGACACACTCACCTACCCATTGATTTGATATCTACCCTCCGATCGGAATCTAACAGCAATAAAGATTAGCCTCATACTCCTTATATGAGAACGATCTCATGTAAACTCATCTATATATATATATATATATATATATATATATATATGGGAAGGGTTTACATGAGATCGTTCTCATATAAGGAGCATGAGGCCAATCTTTATAGCCATTAGATTCCGATCGGAGGATGGATATCGAATCAATGGGTAGGTGAGTGTGTCACATCAAGGGTTAGGTGAAATCATTATAGCTATTTGTAGCCGTCAGATCAAGATCCAATGGCTACGATTTAAAGTGGCCACATATAAGCTATATGAGAGCGATCTCATTTAAACTTTTCCCTATATATATATATACATATATGAGATGAGTTTACATGAGATCGTTCTCATATAAGGAGCATGAGGTCAATCTTTATTGCCGTTAGATTCCGATCGGAAGGTGGATATCAAATCAGTTAGTAGGTGAGTGTGTCACATCAAGGAGTGGGTGAGATCATTATGGATATTTGTAGCCGTCAGATCAAGATCTAACGGCTACGATTCAAAGTGGCCTCATATAAGCAATATGAGAGCGATCTCATTTAAACTTTTCCCTATATATATATATATATATATATATATATATATATATATATATATATATATAGGGATGAGTTTACATGAGATCGTTCTCATATAAGGAGTATGAGGCCAATCTTTATTGCCGTTAGATTCTAATCGGAAGGTGGATATCAAATCAGTGGGTAAGTGAGTATGTCACATCAAGGAGTGGGTGAGATCATTATGGATATTTATAGCCATCAGATCAAGATCCAACGGCTAAGATTCAAAGTGGCCTCATATAAGCAATATGAGAGCGATCTCATTTAAACTTTTCCCGTATATATATATATATATATATTCCCAAAACATGGTTGAGTCATTAGGAACTAATAATGATTTGAAGAAGAAGATCAGCAAACAACCACATGAACGAGGTTTAATTTACAACACAAGACATTAATGCCGGCGACTAATTGTTGAGACATAAGAAATCTGACAATAGCCAGTTTCCAAATAGCTTTTGTTGTAGTTTTTCGTAAATACTTAAGCTAATTAGAAGACAACAGTTATTTAACATGTCATGAGAGCTAAGATCTTGGAGTTTTCACCATTTTTGAACTCCAAGAACTCACTGACGTGCAGAAGAAATATTCCGTTATGTGTCTATGTTGTCGCGCCATTTAATCCACAGGAGATATAATTTTATGGTGATTGATGACCACTTGATGGCTAAATCAGTACTTTAATTGGTTCATGCATAGCCATTATCATTTTTTTTTGTTAAGAAATCCCACATTTGCCTCGTCTTTTCTTTGACTTAAAAGTTGGGCGAGATCATTAATGTGATTGGCCCATTGTGAGGCTTCTTTGTGCTTTACTCTCCTTTCTCCACAAGTGAGGAGTCTTCTTGGTGGAGCAAGCTAAGACTGGACCAGAGAATCACATTCCAACCAATTCCCTCCCAAGAAGAGAGGACGACTTCATAAATACCATCTTGCCTGGCCTAGCAGCCAATGAGAAGACCCCCATGTGGTCTCACTAAGTAACATGAAAAGAGAGCTAGCAGTCTCATTCCTATACTTAAAACTATATACTGAAAACACTGGAATTAAGGAGGATGAAAGCCATTTGCCCAAGTTGGGTGGGGTGTGGCAATTGGGAGACAAAATTATTGTTGAAGTTTGGTCCTCCCTTCTGACTGATACTCCAAGATACATTCTTGTCATGTACCCCTCAAAAGCTACACGAGTTGATCAGCTGCAGGATCTAGGAACTGCCTTGTGAGGTGGGGTTCACCATATATGGCCAATGCATTGTGTCAACTTTTCTATCCATCACAGTGGCTGAAGCAGTTACATTATGCACTACAGATGGGAGGCACATGCATGAGCCAATAATTCTGCCAAGAGAATGAAGCATCATCCACCTATTTAGTTGCTGTTTTAGTACGATATATATAGGGTATGATAGGATATCCACGAGTTTCTTTTTAAACTGTATGGTGCTACATGTAGTGCTTATCTACTGCATGAAATGACAGTACAAAAGTAAACCAATAGAGTGTGTGGGGGATGGCAAGGAACAGTACTCCTCAAGAAGTTTAAACCTCAAGATAAAAAAGAGTTTCGACCTAGTGAATTACCTACTCGGAACATGTGATGTGTGGCATTATGTGCCCAAGAGGATTGGTGTTGGTGTTGTGGAGTCGATATGGAAGATGTTCGATCTATCACAGGGCATCAGCGATCAATCGAGAGGCATTCCAATTGATCACAGTTCTATGACTGCTGGAAGAAGATGGATTATATGTACACTACAATCACTTTCACATTCCCTCTATATTCAGTTACTTTGTGAACCATTCGGCCCCTCATGATAACGTTGGCTATTGAGAGCTTCCTGAATTGTTTTTTTCCTTTGGGTGAGAAATAACCACCACAGATGCTTTAGTTCCGATAAGACAAATCCCAGTGGAGGAGGAAGAGTCCTATAATTAGGGATGCTAGGTGGTCTCCTTCCAACTTTGGAAAAGGCATCTGCTTTAAGTAAATAGGGCCTCAAAAAGGGATGCAAGCATGCAAGTATAGCTTCGAGTTTGGTTATAATAAGAAGCATGAACTCTGATGAAAGTGGAATATATCATGTCATCACACTGATTTGATTAAATAGGCCTTGGTCGAAGCCCCATACCGACACTAGATTAAGGTATGATCACGAAATGTACTTTGCGTAATATCTCTTCATGTGTGTATTATGAGGAGTCACTCTTGTCTAGTGGGGCTCCAATGAACAAAAAGGGGACATGATAAAACATCAATTAGTGCAGCTTAAATTTGTTTTATTAACGCAGATCTTTGTTTAGGCGTCATTCAGTGCGTCACTCACCAGTATTAGTCACAAATTTTAACAGAAAAAAAAAAGGAGGCAAAAGCGTGTGTGCTCCACCATTTGTTGCCTCAGTGTTGTTTTGGTTGTGTGGACTACATTAGTTATATGCTGTAAAGCCTGTTTTGGATCCAAAAGCAAATCCTCTTGACGCTTCTATTCCTAAAACTTCAAATCTTTCCTCTTGTTTAATCCTCTTAGTGTGTTCTTATTCTCTATCCACATATCCCAATTTTCAGTCCTTCTACCTTCTATATTCGCTTTTCTACCGACAACTCTTCTCTTTGTTTTTCATCCTTTAGTTACCATTTGTTTTTAGTTAGTGGGTTGTTGGGTGTAGCTCTCCCTGTCGGTACTGAAGTTAACAAGTAGGAAATCTGGTGTGCTATGTATAAATCATACTCCTATATATAAGATTGCATGTCCATGTCAAGAAGTACGCTTTGCCTTAAATGGCATTCCATGTTAAGTTTGTGAAATTGACATACAACAACTAAAGGTCAATATTAACCGTACAAAAAGAGAACGGTTTATATGAAATTGTTTTCATACAAGGAGCATGAGGCAATCTTTTGGGTCGTTAGATTCTGATCCGACGGTGGGTATCAAATCAATAGGTAAATGTGAACCATCCCTTACCCTTGTAATTATCGTACGATCAAGATCTAACGGCTACGACATGAATTGGCCTCATACAAGCTATATGAGCGATCTTATTTAAACTTTTCCCTTCAAAAAAAGTATGTTTTGAAAACTTTTCATAAAAGGCTCATGACCATATAATTAGAGTTTTCTGTTATCATAGAACCTGCGAGAGGCCAAAGATACATATATAATGCAATATTCCCACCTAGAGGCTACAACACTGGCAGAGCCAGGGGCAAGCTGGGGCAATTGACCTTCCCACCCATTAATGTAGTATATTCATGGACTTAGGTAATTGGTTTTGTGGGAGTACTACTTTTATATGGTATTTAGGTAATTGACTTGCCCCTCCTCAGTTTTTCTAAATTTTTCTATTTTCTTGTTGACCCACAAAAATTGGCCTTTGATGACTACTCTGCTGTTGATGCTTTGGTAAGGTAAATTTGGACTTTAAATTAGCAAGAAGATAAAAAATGAAGTAGAGATCGGTTTGCCATAATATCTTAAGGAAAATATTAAAAAATAAAGAGAATCTACTCTATCTAGTAGTAAAAATTTAGGGCCTCTAGGCTATAAACACAACTTCTTAGTTCTTACCTTCGTTTTAGCTATTGCAACACACCTCCTTCATATTTGCTACTACAATATTTGATAAATTTTGTCTTTGTTACTATAATTTGCCGACCGATCGTACGTGTTCTCTCCTGGCTACTATGATTTATTTGTATGATATTTAAAAAATAATAGATATTTAAATGACAGCCCAGTTTCACCTGTTGAAAAATTGTGTTTAATGAGCTTGTGTTTAATGAGCTTGAAATGACTGTCTAGTTATACCTATTTGAAAAAGTTGTGTTCAGTGAGCTTGAAAATTAAGTTGTTATCTAACACATCCGAAAAATGGCAAATCGTTGTAGACGTGTAAGATATTGTAGACATTTTATTTTCATAGTATGTCTTAATTAAAAAACTACATATAGTCATATTTTAATACATATTTTGTCTTAGTTAAAATATTATATTTTGTTATACTTTATTTTTATCATTTGTTTTACAAATTTTGAGGAAATTTTATGCCCCACCTCATCGAAATTCCAGGCTCCGCCGCTGGGCTACAAGCACGGGAAAAAACCTATAACTAACTTCACATCCAAAGTATTTCAACTACTGCAGGAGCCATAAAGTTCAATTGAACCAACATACAAACTGCACGCATATATATGAGACACGGACACCTCCGCAATAGAGGACCTGATCAAGCTCTAACTCCGCAAGTAATATCCGAGGGTTAGCCAATGTTGTGACGAACACCGCATATAATTAGGCTCTAGGACCACCAGAAGATGGATCGCGCTCTAAGATGATCTTTTTTAACTTCGTATATATTCTCTTGGGTTGTCTTTTTTATTTCTACGTAGTCCTAGGTCTTTACTTTTCGCTTTTGAGCTTTCACCTTTTTAAATTGAATGCTTCCCAAAAAAAACCCTCCAATAAGGTTCATTCCTAGTTTCCATGCGTGGTTTTGAAACATAGTAGAGATTCTTGTGTCCCAAAATAAAGGGAAATATAATTAAACATTCATGAGATGTTTACTAATACCAACTTCTCAAAAATCTAACCATTTCAACAAAAAAAGAGAAACTTCTAAAACAGTATTAACTTCTCTATTCATTTTAACAAAATATGAGAAACTTCCATAATCACTTTCAAACCATCTGTTGCCAGTTAGGCAATTTGCTTGACACAACTTCACCCATCTCATCTGATAAAAGAGCCAAGTCAAAGTTCTTCAATAAAAATGAAGAAAAAGAAAGATAAATAAGTCAAGCCAACAACCTCATAGCTCAAATGACAAATCGGCAATAGTCATTGGTTATCCCACCGTCCCTCCCTCTTTAATTAGCTTATCTTCATGGCCGGAGGCATCCAACATTTATCAGAGTTCCTCAATTTCGATTGCGTCGGTTGAGTAAGAAAGGACCCTCCCTATTGTCGTTTTCATCCAGACAAGAACTTTGTCGGGGCTCCTAATTGTAGTTAAGCCAAAGGCTCTGGAAGCAAGATTAGTTCTAATAACCAAGATTAACTTAAAACCCACAAATCCAATAATGGGCGTCCACATTGCTAGACGTGGCATGGCGAAAGCCGTTTGATGAATAGAAGTAAGATCTTTTTTTTTTATCATAGTAAAAAAAATGGCACTGAATTGCAAATTTAAGTCAATTTAAAATATTTTGCACTGTTTTTTTATTGGACATCTTTTTAAAATGATGATAAAAAAAATGTTTTACATATGGGATAATCATGCAAAAATACCTATCAAACGACTAAGAATTTCAAGACTACCACTCTGTGTAAATTCCTTACCAACCTAGTGCAATTTTTGTTACCCCAAAAAGGTATGTCTTCTGTCCGTACGATTATACTGGCCCCGGATGAATCTTCACCGTTAGATTCCACCCAGATTACCCTGTCGGCCACAGCCGCTTTCTCCCTTGCCCCTTAAATTTCAGATAGAAATTCGATCCAATTTCCAAATTTACCCTTCATACAAGACCCTCTTTGCCTCGTATATAACGGAGAAATGGAGGGCCATTTTGGTCAAAACAGATCGATCTTATCCAGCGGTGCATGAAGAGGACCAATGGCAGAATCGTGAAAATGAGGAACACCGTGACGATTTAAGGAGATCCGACGATAATAATATGGCGGGGGCGGGTGGCGAAGAGGACAACGCAATAAGCTGATCAGCTTCTGCTCGTGTGTCTGGTCTGCCAGTGTCGGATTCTGTGGTCTTTGCTTTCCAAGGTTGGTTTTCTCTGATTTTGGATTTGCATGGTGTTGTGGTAGCAGAAGGAAGAGGGAGGAGAGATTGTGGGCAGTTTTTTTTTGTGAAAAAAGAGTCTGAATTGGTTGAGTTTGGTGGAGGAGAGACTAGAGAGATGAACGTGAATGTGGAGTACATATGGAGGCATCACCAGCACGAGATGAAGGAGAACCAGTGCACCTCCACCCTCGTCAAGCACATCCGGGCTCCTGTCCATCTCGTGAGTTTGTGTCTCTCTTTCTTTCCTAATTTTGAATCTGTTTTTTTTTTTCAATGGTCCTTCTCTCTTCTTGTTGAGTTTCTTTCTTTTCTTATCTGGTCTTGGCTAGATTTTTGGGACCTGGATTGGAGAGATCAGTGAGCTTCAATCAGATTGACTCTGTTATCCTCCGCCTTTTCAATCAGATTTGATTTTATAGTTCGCTTGGCTTGGTCTGGATTGCAGATTGGCTTGATTTTTGCTGAGCTACTTTCCTTCTAGTTTTCCTTGTTGTTAAGTTTTGGTCTATTTCATTTTCTTTGTGCCTGTTTTCAGTATCTCTAGAGGATATGCTGTTCATTTTTTAATGAGATCAAAGAAGGAAGCATCTAGCATTTTGCTTGAAGAATTAGTTCAAGTTTTTTGAAGAAACTGTAGGTGCTCTGCTCTTGCACTGTATGGAGATCTGATAGCTCCTGTCAATCTAATTTGATATGTTTTTTTTCCAGAAATTTCCAGTGTGTGCTTCATGGGAAATTGTTTTATCCTAATTATAAGTTTCAGAATGAAGGAAAGTTGCAAGCTTTATGAGTAAAATCTACGTCTTAGTGTCCATTAACATTGTTTTTTTGGGAATCAATTTGATTGCCTAATCTTACCAAAAAAAATGTTTGCTTGTGAAGAAAGTATTGGGGATTCAATAAATTATTCTAAAGTCACTGTGTTAGCAGGTATGGTCTTTGGTGAGGAGATTCGATCAGCCGCAGAAGTACAAGCCCTTTGTCAGCAGGTGTGTGGTACAAGGGGATCTTGGGATTGGAAGCGTGAGAGAGGTCAATGTGAAAACTGGACTCCCTGCTACGACCAGCACTGAACGTTTGGAGCTTCTTGATGATACTGAGCATATTCTCAGTGTCAAGATTGTTGGCGGCGACCACAGGCTAAAGGTCTGAAAGCTTCTTTTTTTTTGGGATAATTTGAAGGTCTGAAAGCTTAGCAACACAAGAAAATCATTCTATTCTACTTTTGGAATTGCTTAATATGGGCATCCAAGCATATTCTCAGTGTCACACAGAAATAATGTGAAGAGGATGTGGTAAAGGTCTGAAAGCTTATCCACTTTCTCTTCACATTATTGCTGTGTTGAATGTTTGGATGCACATATTAAGCAATTCCAAAAGTAGAATAGAATGAACTTAATATGTTGCTATATGGAGTTCAACAAGTGACCACCTTCTTTAGGCCTTTAGGTCTATCCTACCTTTGTACCTAAGCAAAAAAAAATGACCACCTTCTAAAAATGCAGTTAGTAAGCCTTTTTTATAAAAGTCCATGCGTTCCTCATTAATAGTCTGATTTGATTTTTCAAAGGAGGTTTTTCAAAATGAACTTCATTTTAAAACACCAAATCAGACTATTAATAAGGAACGGTGGGAGTTTAATTAGTTGCTGTTAAGCTCGAATTTAGCACTTTTTGTTGAAAAAAAATACTTAAATGTGGTAGTTCAAATGTGATATAATTTCAAACATCCTAATATATTCTTTATCTGTCAATTGAGTTGATATAATGAACTTCGTGATCTGAAAATATTGAAGCCATTTGCACAGACAATTAGTATATTTAGCACTATGCAATTCAGTATAGGATGATGTAACCATTGGTCATTTTTAAGTGTAAGAATGATAATATGTAGCACACTATGGTAAATGTTTGTATCTCATTTGTATACGCAAATCTCGAGCACTTGAAATCTGAGATGCGCGTGATCAGTATCCCCTAAATGTTGTTCATTTGCTCTTTAATATACAGAACTATTCATCAAGAATCACTGTCCATCCTGAAATTATAGAGGGGAAACCCGGGACGCTGGTGGTTGAGTCGTTTGTGGTGGACGTGCCTGACGGGAACACCAAGGATGAAACTTGCTTCTTCGTCGAGGCCCTCATCAAATGCAACCTCAAATCTTTAGCTGACATTTCAGAGCGCCTGGCCTTGCAGGGTCGAACCGAGCCTATCGACCAATGCTAAACTTGGTGGTGCCAGAATGGGACAATGGCTCAACCCCGGACTCTGTGGCTGCACCTTCCTTGGCTGGATCCAGTACTCAGATAGCATGGGAATCAGACTCATTGCACTGTTTATACCATCTAGAGGCCTCCAAAACTTCCTTGCCCGTTTCTTTGCTTTTGTTTGTTTGTCTCCCGGAGAAACTGATGCTTACAAGGAATTTTCTTAATTGATAGTGGACCAGAAGCGTATACCTCGACGGATCTTTAGACTGCCCATAAGTTATGATCTAAGCAGCAATTGCAGGGGGAGCAAAAGAAGATAGCCAAATGGTGTATGTTGTTACCTTAGGAGTACATGCCTGGGTTTTTGACGATGGTAATATGTGTTTGCATTCTGTGGATGTGGATGTACATACCTCATCTTATTTTGCTTTCCATATGCTATTTGATCAAAACTGTATTTCCTGCTGCTTCTGTCATTGTGCATTATGTAGTATGAGCGATTCTCTTTCTTTTGGTATCTTATTCAGTGAAGCCGCCTGCGAAGGATATTGAGAATTATTCATATGGTTTGCTGTGAGAATGCATGGGTTGGAGGTAAAAAATCGTAAAGTGTTTCCATGAAACAATAAAATTGGGTGCGTTTGGAAGCTGAAATACTATTACGCGTCAGCTATCACACGGATTTGCGTTTGGAAAGGAATATTCGTGCAGCTATTGTATAATTGATCGATAGCTTTTTAATAGGACAAATTTCAATGATGTATTTTTTACTTATTTTTGATCCGTTTTGGCCTATTTTTTTATTCTTCTTCATTTTTAGTGTTATTTCTTATAATAATGATATCATAAATATGTTGAACCATTGTGTATTATTTATCGTAGATTTTATGGTATTTTTTTATATGATATGAAGGTCATTAGGATATCATGATGATCAGAAAGAGCATTAAAAATAAGGAAGAAAAAATAGTCGAAAACGGACTAAAAATGAGAGAGATATGAATCGTTGAAGTTGCCTTATTTTAACACATTGTATCGTGTAATTGATTCCACGATAGCCGAGCTATCATGTAATCCAACGCATGATAGCCTAGTTATCGTGTGTTGGATTACACGATAGCTCAATTATCATGTAATCGATTACACGATAGCACTGTTACACGATAATTTTTTTAATGGGACAAATTTCAACAATGCGTTTCTTACTCATTTTTTATCCGTTTTGTCTAATTTTATTTTTCATTCTTCTTCATTTTTAGTGCTATTTTTTATAATGATGAAAAAATAGCCGAAAATGGAATAAAAATAAAGGAGATATGAAACCGGGGGGGGGGCTCTGGATGACCCGACTAGTTGCCTAGGAGGGGGGGCACGGGCTCTTGCGGCTCAATAGGGCAGATGGGGGTGGGGGGCTCTTCGGTTGTGGCAAGTGAACACCAGGGGGGACGAAATTTGGGAGAGAGCTGATTTTTTTATTGAAGATGAGTCGTCATCCTGATTCTCACTCATTAGTTTGGAAGTCGAAATAGAATGGCATACTATCAAGCGTTAGGGTAAAAAATTTCACACTAATTTGTGAAAGGTGAAATATGTTAAATCACACTAATTTGAGTTTGGAAAGGAATATTCGTGCTAACGACTATCGTATAATCGATTACACGAAAGCTTTTTAATGGGACAAACTTTAACGATGCGTTTCTTTCTCATTTCTGATCCGTTTTGGCCCATTTTTTTATTCTTCCTCATTTTTAATACTCTTTCTTATAATAATCATATCATAAATATGTTGAGCCACCACATACTATTTATCGTGGATTTTATAGTCTCTTTTCATAGGATATCAAGGTCATTATGATATCATGATGATTAAAAATAGCATAAAAAAGAAAAAAGAAAAAAATGCCAAAAATGGACTAAAAATTAGGAAGATATGAACTGTTGAAGTTTGTCCAATTTTAATGGAGGATTACATGATAACTCACTGTATCGTGTAATCGATTCCACAATAGCCTAGTTATCGTGTGTTGGATTACAGGATAGCTATCGTGTAATCGATTACACAATAGCTGTCGTGTAATTGATTATACGATAGCACTGGTTATTGTGTGATCGATTACACGATAACTTTTTAATGGGAAAAACTTTAACGATGTATTTCTTACTCATTTCTGATCCATTTTGGCCCAATTTTTTATTCTTCCTCATTTTTAGTGATCTTTCTTATAATGATGAAAAAAATATCCAAAAACGGACTAAAACGGGGGCTCCCTCTGCTCAATGGTGCGGTGGCGGAGGCGTCGGGGTGTAGGCTAACACCGGGGTGAGGGGGCTCTGGACGACCAGAGCAGTTGCCCGAGGGGGTATGGGAGGGGGGGGCACAGGCTCTCTCGACTCAACGAGGTAGTGTCGGGGTAGGGGGCCTTCCGCTATGGCAGGTGAACACCAGGGGGACGAACTTTGGCTCATGATTTGGGAGAGATAGCTGATTTACGCGATGACCGATTCGTCAGCCTAATTCTCACTTCTGTGAGAATCAAGTTTTCAGGTGTGAAAGTTAAAAATTTTCACCTATCACCATCACCGACCACTTTCAGTATTTTTACTAACCAAACATTTTTCAAGCCTAATAGTTTTTTTTAAGGCCTGAAAGGTGGTTTTTTTCAACTTCCAAACGCACCCAGGTTTTCAGGGGTGAAAGATCAAAATTTTTACCTATCACCGTCACCGACCACTTTTAGCGTTTTCACTAACCAAACATTTTTCAGGCCTCAAAGGTGGTTTTTTTCAGCTTCTAAATGCACCCTTAATAGAACAGGGTTTGAGACCATATAGATCTTGCTAAAAGGGGGCTGCTTTTTTTTTTCAGTAATTGAAAAGTTTAGTAATTAAAAAAGTTGGGAAACAAAGAACATCCAAAAAGAGCAAACCCACGATCCTCACGTGGGAGACAAATTAAAGAAAAAACATCTAGAAGATGAAAGAAAATTCAGGTTGAATAATAGATATAAAATTTAAATCTAAGACTAAGGCAGTATAGTCAATCCCACTATGGAACTTTCTAAATTTTTTGCCTTTAATTTTAGTTATATAAAGGCCAATAAAAGAAATATTCTCATTGTAAATTTGGTTAGAAACTTTAAGCCTTTTTGGCCAGCGCAATAAACCTCGGACATTTATATCCCTCAGTTGTGGCCTCCACTTTAGGGTATGGGCATATGCAAAGAAGACCAATAGATGCATGTAAACGATGCTAAAAAAGGGAAAGGAGACCTAAGAGAACTTGGATGAAGTTAATAAAAAATAATTTGACTTTATTATCTCTTATAAAAGAAGAAGTCCAAAATAGGCCTGAGTGGAGGAGTATGATCCATGTTGCTAACTCCAAATAGTTGGGAAAATACGCTATTTGATTATGATTATGATTATGATTATGAGTTGTGGCCTCTGCCTTAGATGAGTGAGCCCTTCGATACTTTCGAATTATTGTAAGTTTTTGGCTTATGAAACTGGATGTATGAATATGAATTTTTAGAGCATCATCTTCTGATATTTTTTTAAGAGAATTAAAGAAATTCAAAGATGGGAGAAGAAGCGTTGTAGGTGAAGTAATCACAGCTTTGAGTCCCCTATGCCGTGGCTATGAGAAGGCATGCCCAGGTTGAGTATTCTAGCACTTAAAGGTGGGGTCCACCTGCGAAGAAGATTGAGTTAAATAGCTGAGAAATTTATCTTGTTCTTTAAAGTTAATAGAAGACATATCAATATTAGGCGCCTTATCAATAGAAGAGCCATGCTTTGGAGCAATAGTTCCTAGATTACTGTCAATTCGGGTTAAACTATCCGTGTTGTAATGCTGAACTGGTAGTTTTGGGAGTCATAACCAAATAATGATGGTCTTAATGATCTCTCTTGTTGGTTTTAACCCAAACTTCCAAAGACGAAGAATAAGAGGGTGACCCCCACAAATCTACATAGAGTTAGACTTTTTAATAATCTTAAACATATGAGAACCAAAACAGGAAAAAACCTTCCGCCAATGATTGTATTCAAAACTGACATTCCATGCTTTGAAAAAAGATATTCTTAAGCTAAACATAATAGGACCTCTTCCATAGAATGTAGCCAACAAGGCAATTTTAGAATTTCATGGCGTTTTGACAAATAACATCCACCGGAATATGCATTGAGAGCTTACAAAGAAGATTTAGATAATGAGTGAATTTTGTGGAAGGAAAAATATTAGAGAATATATTACTTCAATTGAGTTGAGGGTGAGGAAAGAAGAGGTATCTGCACGGGTGAATGAATGGATGAAGAGGGATGGGCTTGCAAGGGGGATTGCATGGGTTGCGCAGAAGGTTGCGGGAGGCAGAGGAAGGCAAGGCAATGGCCAGCCGGAAAGGGAATCACCCTCAAAGCTCACGGCTCTAAAGCATTGCTTCGGGATAGGGACCCAAACAACTTCTAAGCAAAGTTATCATATCTAAGTCCAACGCCATGCCTAACAACGGCCGAGCATTCTCCGTCATCGACAGTTGACAGTTGCTCCAGTTACTAAATTGGTTTATCTGCATTTTCTTGCCATTGCATTCGTACGCAATTGGTCACTTCACCAAATTGATATCATTGAATCTGTAAGTTCTCATGGGATTGACTCTGCAGTTAAATCATTTTATGGTCTCAAACAAATTTCTCGTTAATAGTTTGACAAATTGGCTATAGTTTTTTATGGTCATTACCTAAACATCAGCTAACCTAACCGCATATATAATGATGGTACAAATTTAATGGGAAAACAGACATACGATTTCCCAAATTTTTAATATTGTTTGGCATTGTAATAGAAGATATCAAGCTACGTTACAAACTTTTTACCAATAAAAAAAGCTATGTTACAAACCTTTGGCTATATAGATAAAATTGAGGCTCAGATACAAATTATTGCCATATACCTTCTAACTCAAGCTCGTAAAAAAAAGAGGGACTTTTTCCCACGCTTATAGAAGAAGGGAAGTAATGGGAAAATGGTGAACTCATAAATAAATTACCTGTACATTTGAATTAATGTACACCCTTTTACAATTGAAGAATATAAACTAAATACGTAGTGAATCCTAACTCAAAGCTAGCTCCTCTTCTTGTTCTGTTACCTGTTCTTGACGGTAAGGATTTAATACCTGTTTGATGTCCTCTGCAGTGAGTGTCTCGTATTCTAGCAGGGCACTTGCCAAGGCATGCAATGCACTTTCATGCTGAAATGAACAAAATAAGCAGCAGTGGATGAGGAAATGACCCAGAAATCACTGGAAAAGAGTAAGGTAAATATGAAGGATCCAGAGTACAGGCACATGGTCCATTACATAGTATCCCCCATCTCCAAATAAGTGAAAATTTTGGAAAAGAAAATAATATAGCATGAATATTGAAGTACACCATCACAGTAGACTAAAACTATAGCAACTTCATTGCATTAAGGAACAATTATTTATTAGGCCAATTTATAACATAAATTTGCAAACATCATGATGGCAAGCAAACTAGGTACCCTAACTTTGTTGATAATAAATGTTAAATTGGATACATGATAATATACCACATTTAGTGCCACAATCACCTTCATATTAGCCCTCATCATCCATTCTCACACCTATCACCTGATGATATCAGTATCTCCCTGACACATTCACATTTGACAGCTGATAGTAGGAACTTGAGAGATGGTGGCTATTAAGGAGGGATGAAAAGCATTGCTCTACACATCTGTTAAAGAAACCAAGCTATAATTTCCAAAACAAAAAACCATGCTGTAATTTTCATGGCCGTAAATTGGAGGTAAATGAGTCAATTTTGCAGCAAATGGGGATCCCTATCAAAATACACATTTATATGAAGAAATTTTCTTGGTGACAACTGTGGCAGAGGAGAAACAGCATATGTGACCAGAAAATTCTAGAACAAGGCAAAAAAGATCTTATTAGGTATTAAACAGTGGTACAATCTTCATCATCATCATAAAAGCCTCATCCTAGCTCCAAAAGGGCATCTGGCATAAAAACTTGCCACTATGTTCTTTGCATAGATTTTGTACCATTATTTTTTTATTATAAGAGTCAAATATGGTATAGAATCCATGCCGCCGACAACACAACTCAAAGTTTAATAAACCACATGTAAAACTGACAAATAAATTTGAACATATACTCCCTCCGATCACTTTTAATCGATACAGTTTTTTTTAAATGAACTAACTTTTTAGTGTATTTGAAACAAACTGTACCTATTAAAAGTGACCGGAGTATATTCTGAAAGCACTCTCCTCAGTAATAAAAATCAGATGTTAATTTATCATGGCCTTAGAGATAAACCTTCTTTAGTAATGCTTTAACCCGATCATAAGCTTCCCTCAAGAGTTTCATCACCTGTAGTTGTTAACCATAAATTTGTCAATACATAGAAAATTAGGGTGAAAATTAGAAAATAACTCTGTTTCAAATTAAACATACTTCTGCATCAATTCGTGATTGCATATCTGAGCCTGGCCGCTCTTTGACATAGACAGGCCCAATCGCATCACTCATTCCACATGTTGTCACCTAGCACAACAAATGATATCTTTCAATAAACAAGTTTTGACAAAAAATCAGCAAAAAACATCTCGACCTAAAGGTACAGTACCATATACTGAGCAAGCTCCGTAGCTTGATGAAGGTCACTACTTGCACCAGTTGTGATGTGTTCTTGTCCAAATACAAGTTCTTCAGCAACCCTCCCACCCATACACACATCAAGGCGGGCGAGTAACTGCTTCTTGCTGATAGAGGTTTCATCATTTGATGGAAGTTGCGTAACCATCCCCAAGGCAGAGCCACGTGGCATTATTGTTGCCTTATGAATAGGATGTGCGCCATCAGTATTAAATGCAACAATTGCATGACCACTCTCGTGATATGCTGTAAGCTGCAAAGACGAGCATGCATTACAATTTATCAAGTATCTTATTTCATACTGAAGAAGATGAACGAAGCATATTTACCTTCTTAGATTCTTCAGATAGGAACATTGTTTTCCGTTCAGTCCCCATCATAATTCTATCTTTTGCAAATTCCAACTGTGTTGCGGTCAACTTCTCAGCACCTTCTACTGCAGCTTTGATGGCAGCAATATTTACCAAGTTTGACAGATCTAGTAAACAGACAATATTCCTCAGTATTGTCAACAAAATATATCTTTAAGAAAGTCTTACTAAATTTGAGCAAACATTAAAATCACATGTCTAATTGTTAATATGAATACTGAACCTATAAACTGTTCTATCAATTAACGGCTTTTAAATTAAGGACTTAGGAGGAATAAAAACGTTTGGAAGCCATACCTGCACCATTAAATCCAGGTGTTCCTCGAGCAATTGCTTGGACATCTACATCGTCAGATAATGGTTTATCCTGTAAATATAACTCCAAAATTTCTTGGCGGCCTCGCACATCAGGGTTTGGAACAACAATCTGAATTGGCAATTTCATAGCATTAAGTGAAAGGAAATGCAAGAGATAGTTTAGACAGACATAAGTAGATGAGTTACTCAAAAACATCAGCCTATTGAGCAGTAAAAACAAATTCCTTCATACCGTATATATATATATATATATATATATATATATATATATATATAGACACACACAAAAAAACACAATATAAAGTAGTTTAAACTAGAAGCAAAACTCCTTTATAAAACATTTTTATGTATAATGGTAGCTTACATGTCTATCAAATCTACCAGGCCTTGTCAATGCTGGATCAAGTATATCTGGCAAGTTTGTTGCGGCCATTAAGATGATACCCTGAACAATAAAATAAAATTGGTAATTCAGGTAGGTCTAATTTCTCAAAATCAAATATTGCCATCTCTAACATATATGTATGCATGACTGACCTCATTTTGTTCAAATCCATCCATTTCAACAAGCAACTGATGCAATGTCTTTTTAGTGTGGCCTTCCCATTGTTTCCGTGTAGACCCCACTGCATCTATTTCGTCAATGAAAATGATGCAAGGTGCCTATCAAGAAGGACGCAGAATAGGTAAAATAAATACAGGTTAATTCAAACTATGCCACTCAAATAATAACATAGATAGATAGATCCAAGTTAAGATGACAGAATATTATAGTTGGCATTAAAGGACAGAGTATAAAACTTGTCAAAGGTACTAAAACATTCATCCAACAACAAAATAGTACCTTCTTCTTAGCAGCTTGAAATAGGGACCGCACACGCCGAGCACCAACCCCGACAAACCTGCCTTGTAAAATTTAGAAAATGAGAGAACATTATTTGATATCCCTGATCTATTTGATTTTGGCAAGACAAAACATGCCCAGAGCCTGATAAATCAATCAACTCGTGGCCAGCTATAAAAAAATAGACCAAGCTCATCATCTTGAAGAACATACACTTTACAATTTAAAACTCGATGAGTTGTTAGCTAATAACTCATAAAACTCCTACAATGTTTTTCACATTGCATGTTCCAAGCTGGGAGTGTGCCAGTTTGATAGCTAACTGTAAAAAACCTTGTCAATCCTTATGGATCTCATCACCATTGTTGGGAAAAGGTGCTTCCAGATTATGATTATGTTAGATAATCATAATCAGGAAGAAAGGTGTCCCTCCTTCCATTTTAAGGTAACCAGAGATGAAGCTTACATTTCTTCAAATTCTGAACCAGCTCGATAGAAGAAAGGAACCCCCGCTTCTCCAGCTATAGCCTGCCAGTCCATTTTCATCTGTCAGATCCACAACATAATTGCCACTCCTACAAATTATCTGATGAGCAAACTACATCTTTTACCTTGGCTAGCAATGTTTTTCCTGTTCCAGGCGCTCCAGTTAATAGAATCCCCTGCAGTGAGATATGTCTTAAAAACCATAAAGTGACAAACAGACATGAATTGTCCCATTGTTAAACAAGTACATTTTCCTAAAGTAGTAGAAAATATTTCAATTTGCAGGGATTAAAAAAACAGAGAAAGGAGTACATGAAATCTACCTTGAACTTCTACAAGAAGAAAAATTCTTCTAATTTAAAACAAAAAAAAAAGATAAAAGACCGCAGACCTTTGGCAGCTTTCCCCCAAGTCGAGTGAACTTTGTTGGGTTTTTAAGATACTCAACAACCTCCTCAAGCTCTTGCTTTGCATCATCACAGCCTTTCACATCCTTAAAAGTCTTTACATTCTACAGAGAACTTCATTATTAGTTCTGCCAACATAAGCACTGATGACAAAAGTCTAAAATGCAAAGGTTAAAAGTTTCATATAAATGAGACTACAAACAACTTCTTGCTGACAATCAAGAAGAAATATTTCATCAATCATAACACTACAATCATTCATATTGCTCTCCATAAGTTGACCTTTATCTTAACAAGTAGTATATGTAGAACAAAGAAAACTGACTAAAAGGTTAAATAAAAAGAGAAAAGTGATTAATAAAACAATCCAGTTCTATTTTATTAGACTACAAGACTTGCATGCATCTCGGAACATAGACAAGATACAGTCATTGTATTTTAAGCAGAAAAACCTAGTTTAAGAGATTTTCACCACATAAAAGTTATCTACTAATGGCAGAAAAAAGAAGAATAATACGCATAACAGAACAAAAAAAAATTAAGGTTTGCCATTCAGAAGGCTATTGAGCCAAATAAATTTGAGTTTTTCCTGGCTCAACCGTTGCTTTGAACTCAAGTTGAGTCAAGCTCGTGCTCAGACCTGTGAACAGAGCTCAAACTCATCTCACATTGGGTCATCTATTTGCTTCATTTTAAGAAAAGGCACTTAAAGCATACACACAAATTCGCATTTGAAATACAAGGCTAACTAAAACGATAAAAGGCGAGCTTATAACTTTCTGAGGTGAACTGCTAAGTGTTTCTTGTCAAGCTTAAGCTTCAGCTTCAAGCTAAGCTACGTCAAGAAGAGTCAAGCAGTCTTGGTGTGCTAGCACTCTGATTCTATGGAGTAACATGGTTATAAGAAAATATTAACTACCTATAAATATGATTCTATCCGGTCTAGTCTTACTTTCTCTGGCATAATTTCTTTGTTTAGCTCCTTTGGAGAATATGAAGAACTTGAACCAACACCAGATGCGCCTATGCCACCTAAGCTCCCCACATATTTTTGCAATGCTGCTGCACCCGTCACCCTAAGGTAACAAATGTAAAAAATAAAAAGGAATCATAGGCATATAAAATAAATGTATAGAATAGAAGCTAAACTCAATCCTCTCCATAACACATCAACTCAATCCTCCTACATATGATCATTAACATTAGACAGTATTACTGGCCAAGAAAGATTATACTTTGCAGTTAATCTCATTGAGACAAAACTCATAGACAACATAAAAGTCACATCATCAATAAGTGCTACATGCTTTTCCCCAAAACTGGCCAAGTAATTTCTAATCATGTTATTAGCAGAAAAGGACAATCACTATGCCTTAATGATGCGCTATTCATGCTTGGCAAGCTCAATACTCAATAATTAGTTTACTGAGTTAACACCAGCAGCTTCTCCATAATACTCAACCTAATTTTCATGTCAGTGCTATTTCTCAAAGCAACAAAATAAAGAATTTATGACCATTAGTTCTTCTTTCCCATTAAAAAGGGCGGAAAACCTTCAAAATTGGTAAAGAAAAAACAAAGACATACCATCACAAACTTCCCATGTTCAAAAACCACAACTTTCGCCTAAACATATAAGAGAGCTACTACAAAAGCAGATATGCACAATATTATTGCATAATATCCTTAAAACAATCATCAGAGTTTGCCAGTGCAGGGAGTAACAGAAGATCACATACCACAATAATCCAACAGCAACAGTGAACAGAATAGTAGAGAGGAGCTCCTGAGCAAACCTAGTTGATCGATTTGCTGCTTTAGGGTCAACCTACAAAGTAACAACCAAACATTAAATGTTATACCTTTGAAAGGATGTCAACTAAATATTGGTAATGGCATTTTGAGTTACAATAATGATTTCACAAACATTAATATAAATTATTTGAATGATTAAATTATAACAGCATTAAAGAATAGCAAATAAAGATCCCTTAATTCAAGCCTTTGAACAAAAGGCATCATCTGGTCCACCTGTATGCCATAAAATAACCCTAATTTTTCAGTACAAAAGAAAATTTTTATTGAATGTATCCTGCCATATTTTCTAACATCAAAAACCTAGCAACCACACTGTTGAATAACAGCCTGATTACTGGAAGAAGTGCCAGTAGTCTGGATAAATATATTTGCTTTCTGCTAAGCAGATGGCTAAAATCAGAAAGAGTGGTTCTCTGAAAGATCATGCCTACAATTTACCAAAAATACAAAAATTTTCACCCATGTTTTATGCAAAAGCTATAATAGACATTACTTGACAGCAACTCGCTATCGTAAACCCTTACCATCACCACATGCAATGGTTGCTTTTCGGATATTCCAGGGCTTACAAAAACATCTTCCATGTTCCCTGAGGCTCTTTGTTTCAATTCTTGTAACTGTAAGTCGACCAATAAGTAATTAGAGAAAGACATACAACTTGAACGAGAGAAATTAGTTCAAATGGTAATATTAAAGAGGTATATATGTATGCCAAAAAATGAAAGAAGCCTCAATAAAAAAGAGAACTGGATAGCTAAGACTCATGCACCCTGACATCCTAGCTCAGCAGTTTTCCATCCTAGTAATCTTTTTGACAACCATATTGTTATTGCATGGGAAACTTCCTAGTCATTGATATATATGGTGTATAAGCTTGTTTGCAATGACAAAATTACCCTTCTTGATAGCTAAGACTCATGCACCCTCACATGCTACATGCCAGCAGGTATTGACACAGGATTTTCTTTTTTTTCTTTTCAATTGAATTGAATAGGGACCTTTCCAGAACTGGGAAAGATCCAACTAGCATAACTAAGTATCTTTTCTAAAAACTTGGTCCATGTTTTCTTTGCCTCACTTTTCTTCCCTTGGAAGACTGAAGAAGCTTTTGGTTCTTTTTCCTAAACATTACAATTGGTACTACACCTTCACAATATGCAACACTATTAGACATGGTCAACATAGCCACTCTAGTTCCACTCATATATATTACATGTCTCGTGCCAAAAAAAATTTCCTGAATGACATCATAAGGAGACATGGAGTGATGTTGTCTAAGAATTTTTAAGAGAAAAAAGGAAGTGTAAAAGGAGGCCAGCTGAATAATTTAGGCTTAGCCGGAGACAAATAGATATCTATACAGATGATAGGGTTTGACCATGTTCAAAGGAGACCAAAACAGTGCCTCAAGGAGATGTGATCAATGTCTTATAGAGTCCCCTAGCAGAAAGACAAGATGACTTGGAAGAAAGTCTTTAGACAGAACACCTCAATGTACGACTAGGATTTGGAAGTATTCTATAATAGGATTTACTGGCAAGACTAAAATTTGTGTTGAAGACTGCAAATAAACAGAACGAGGTGTCAATCATGATGGTGATGAAACTACAATGTCATGCAGCCCTATTTCTTCCTATAACCACTATTCAAGTTTAACATACATATGAGCGAAGCATTATTTTAGGACAAAAGCAGCAGGTGTTTCACTTCAAATGACTTTCTACCATTATACTAGTATTTTTGCACTGATTGGAAAAAGAAAGAAGAACTAAACATTTGTTGTTATTGGCTCTAACTTGCAACAAGAGCCAGGAGTTCATAGTCTTGATTCCATTGACTAAAGCAATACAGCAGCCGAAAAAGCAGAATTTGAAGCACTTACCAGAGTAGGAAGACTAGAAGGCTTCCCTGATCGCTCGTCTGGAAGGTACTCTGACAAAGCATTCGTGACAACCAGAGCACGCATATACTCGGCTACTCCCTTACTATCTACTGCACGGTCTCGTTGTTCGAATCGTCGTATAACGGTCTCAGGGCTGACGCAAAGAGCCAAGTTTTCGATTGCTCAGTAGGAACTTAGACGTTCCAAATGCAATAAACAATCGTTCAAATAGCTCATTATGAGAAGCAAACCTGTGTTTGTTTAACTCGGCCAATAGAGCACTCTGCTTCGCCGAATCCATAGGGCTCGCATCCGCTTCGGCAATGAGCCTCTCCAGCCTCTTCTCCTGCCGCCAGAAAGGCCACCAGCTCATCCACTCCGACATCGCCAGCCTCTCAAAACCTCTCCTGAACGCCGCCAGCACTCCCGCCAGAAACACGACCATCGGAAGCTTGCTCTTGGTCACCCGCCCCTCATTCGTCGAATCCCCAGACTCCACCGGAACACCCTCAACCAATCCATCTGCCTCCAAGACCCCGCCTTTATCAACGCCCAAGCTCTCCCCATTAATTTCCTGCCCGCCGGAACCACCAATCCCTTCCTCTAAGGGTCTAAATGCGGAATCTTCGGTGCTACTCAGGTTGTCCGGGAGCAATGCATGCGGGACGAGGCGGCACAGCCCGGGAGGACGGGACTTGAGGGAGAGGGAGACGGTGCGGCAGAGAGTGGAAAGATTGGAACTTTGGCGGGAGAGAAGAAGGGGGCGCCGGAAGGGGAGGAGAGGGGGCTTCCAGAGGAGGGAGGTCTGGAGGGCGGACATGGCAGAGAGGAGATGGAAAGAGGAATTGGGTCTGGTTCCAAAGTTGGAGCTGGGCTCTTCTCCTTTGGTTCCCCTGTAAAGAGGAGAAGGCGAGTAGGGGCTGCGAGCCACAGAACAAGGGGAGAGGAAGAAGGATAAACCTTATCTCTCTGTCTGTGAAGATTTTTCTCTAGTTGGTTGACTTGTCTAATGAGCAGAGGAAGGAAACGATTAGATTAGCAGAAGCGAGGCTCTGTCAAATTTGCACCAAATTTTGGATCCTTCCTCCTCAACAAGCAAGCCTTGGATGCTTTCTTGCAAAGCAAAAAATGAAGAGAGAAGGATGAGGTGGTGTGTCTAAACTCCTACCTTGGGAAAGAGGACAGCAAAGTAGAGAATGGTGAATTGTGTTTGATCTTCTTTGTTATGAAAGAGCTGAATTGAGTTTACTTTTTTTCAGAAAAATTCTTGTATGGAGATTAGTCTAGCCTAGTTTTAAATGCAAGGGTAATATCATGCTGTCTATTGATCAATGGAAGTAAGTTAACAAAGGAGGCGATTAGGTTGAGTATGAGCTGTGAGGTTGAAATTCGTGGGGCGTTGGAAGAGCTCGACGGCTAGACATGAGCAAAATCCAGTAATATATGGCATATATATTGATAGGACTGCATGCGAATGGTTATTGACTATCGAGCTCATAATGGAAGAAATTGATGTATTATGGGCCTTTAGTCTATCAGCCTTGTGCTTTGCTTCATGTGGGTTTTGGTAAGTCGAAGTCTGAGTAGAGCTTTAGGCTGATTGGGCTTGACCTTGAAATCTAAGCTCCGAGTTCAAGATGAGGTCAAGTTGCTTTAGCTTACGAGCCGGATTTGTTTTCTAATTGATGGCCCAGAGGTTTTTAGAGAAATATCGCTAATACAACATTATGGCCTGTTTGGGGCCCCAAAAAAACGAGCCATCTAGCTTGAAAATACCAAAATCTAGGTTGGATGATGGTAAAAAATTTTGCGGCATGAAAAGAATAGCGGCTAGATCTAGATGGATGAAAAAACCCAAAAAATCAACCATCCAGCTGATAGAAGGGAGGAGGTGTTTTAGGTGGATGTGAACAAAATTCAGAGCTTTTTACGTGTGACCTGGCGCCAAACACGGGTTTCTTATATTACCCGGAATCACTTTCTTTCTTCCATATGACTCAGAAAGTACCCAAAATGCCCTTAGGTTTAGGTATAAGCCACCCACTCTTTGGTTTTCCATATTACCCGGAATGGGAGCGACTACCCGGAGAAGCTGCCGTTAGTCGGAGAAGAAGGCGTTCCGTCCGGCCTCTCCGCCCATATCATCGCCGGCGCCGGCGCCAGCGCCGTCGAACTCCGGAAAGGTCATCTTCGTGGCAAAAAGCGGGGAAAACGAGCAAGAAAGATCGGGTATTGGAAAACAACTTCAACGGAGGCAACTTCAACTCGTAGGTGTTCAAATACGACGATTTCTATCATGAAAGTTGGTTCCAGAGAAGAAAGTTGAAAACTTAGCAAGTTTTCAACTATTGTTACAGTCGTGTCGTCGATAACACGACTGTAACAATAGTCGTGTTTGATGAAACACGACTCATAGACGTTGCTTTTCACTCATATACGGTTTTCAATATATCGTGTCTCACGGTTTTTTAACTTATTTCGGTATTTTAATGGCAGGTATGGGGCCGCTTCTTTGGCTCCTTCGTCGGCTCTTCAGTCATCTCCTCCTTAGGATGCTTAAAGATCTGACCTTCTAACAGCATTGACGCTGAGGTGGCAGAGGCCTTCATAGAGTGGAGAACCTCTCGCAGAGGTCCGGCTCTCCTTCCCATCTCCTCATACGAAGACAGAGCTATCTCAATTAGTGACCGTATGCCCTGAAGCGCACCCTCCAATCGCCCCATTGCAGTTGCAGTGGACTGGGCAGCCGTCCTCGAGGAAGTGGATGCAGGTTGGTTGGGAGTCCTCTTGATTTCCGGCCTCTCCGGCCTCTGCCGTCGTGGAGGAGGGGCCACTGAGGTTGACGAAGCAAGGAGAGATGCCTCTCCGGCCATGGGGCTGATTACGTCGACGAGTTCCTCCCCTACTTAAAGATTGTGGAACACTCCCGTCCAATAGTCGGCCATACGGTGCTTCTTCTGTGCACCTTTCTTCACCTCTGTAATGAGGGCCCCACTTCCTGGCCACCTTTTGGCCCGTGGGCTGGTAGGGCCCATGACAGGATGGAAGATTATCGTGTGCTCGAAAAACCAAATCTGCATAGTAAACAGATGAAAACATTATTACAATGCACAGTTGCCTTAGTCGACTATAAGTTGAACATGAATTGAACTATGGTCGTGTCGTAAACAACACGACTATATACCTAGTCGTGTTGCATCATACACGACTATATATATAGTGGTATTGTATAAGACTTTTTCCCGATCGAAGACTATGAATGCTACATACCTGAAGGACATATGCGGCACCATTTAGGCATCCACCGCCCAGGCACTCTCCTTGCAATCTCGCACCCACTAGTCTGCTGGTATGGGTTATACCAGAAACCAACATCTTATGTATAGCCCCAGCCCAATTGTATGACCTCAATCTTGGGAGGTCGTCAATGTAACAGTACAAAGAGGGATGAACCGCTCTAGTGCTGTGTGGAAACAGCACCGTGCAGAAGAGGAGGCAGATGATCATCCTCGCAATGTCCTCCTCTTCCATCTTCAGTTCGCCCGCGCTAAGCTTGTCTATGATTTCCTCAATGTGCGGAATTTCCGTTCTCCTCGCGGCGAAGTACTTTCTGAAGAATTGACCTTCCGGTCGGCGTGTCAAGGAGGGGAGGACCTCAACTCTTTCGCCATTTGCGGGTAATCCGGTGATAAGCACAACATCTTCCTCTGTGAAATGTAGCGTCCTACCCTTGATATTGAAGACCTTCGCCGACTCATCCCAGTACCTGACCAAATGGTCGAGGAGGTTTCGAGATACAACTACGTCCTCACCTTCAAAAATGACAGCGAAACCAGCATCTTTGATCACTTGGGCACATCTTTGCTGACGCTGTAGGAGGGCCGCACACTTTTTCATCGCTCCCGGTTGACAACACGTCTTTAGCGCCGGTCGCGCATTATATGTTCTCTTCACTGGTCGGTCCATCGGAGCCTTCCTTTTCCTGCCCCTCTGATTTCGCTGTCGAGGTGCCAAGACAAAATCATGATCCTCCTCCTCTTCCGATGGTATTTCCTCCACAGACTCATCTCTTTTTTTATCCATCTGCAAGGAGTGAGGTATAGTGGTCAGTAGAAAAGTCTCCTCGGTGCAACACGAAAATATAAAAGTCGTGTCGTCGCGTACACGACTAAATAGAAAGTCGTGTATATTACAGACACGACTTTATAGTTCATAATAAAAATTTAAAATTCAAATGTCGGACCTTATGAAACTAAAATCAGTAAGGATTGTTGTAACTTACCGCAGTTTAGTCGTCTGTATGTGTGTATTTCCTCGCAGGTGCCTTTCACAGTCTTCCTCGCCGTCAACCGAAGCTCAATCGGTCAATCCACTGGTTGCATGCAGGCGGAGGGAGCCGCGGGGGAGCTCAGAAGGTTGAAGATCAGAAATACCGACGTATGCGCTTCAAATCGCCGCCTTTGTCTACTCTCCCTCAGTCGTGTCGTCGAAATCCAGCAGGGGGGCAGCTCGATATCGAGATGGGGGACGCGAATAGGCTCGAACTGGTCCGTGTATTCCGCCGGTTGAATCGCCGCTTGAACTCGCCGGTCGCCGATGTATATCGCCGGAGAACTTCACACTTTTTTCGTGTTGTACACAACACGCCTCTTCGTACAGTATTAGCACGAAAAAATAGAAGAAATGGCATTTTGGGTACTTCAAGTCTAGATTCCGGGTCATATGAGATTTCACGGGAAAAACCTGGTAATATGGGAATATCAAAGTTGGCGCCAGGTAATATGGAAAAAACTCCAAAATTCAAGGGTCAAAGACCATTGTTCCAAGGTCGAAGGCAATGATGGCCTCAAAAAAAATTTCTGGCCCAAACAACATCTAAGACATCCAACTATCACCCTGAAATTTCCGGGCTAACCACAACTTCCACATTTTGCCATTTTCAAGACCTAAACAAGCCCCTTAAGGTCCCCTTTTGGATCATGAAAAATCCAAAACATCCACAGTGAAAAATCCACTTTCACTATTCAGGGGCCGTTTGGGGCGTGATTAAAAGCAAAACATCCAGATCGGATGTTTTGCTACACTGTAGCATCTGGATATTTTATATATCCAGCTGAAATACCTCATGGATGCTACAGCTACATGAGGTATTTCAGCTGGATGTAAAAATCTACATGGATGCTACAGTAGATATCCAATATCCAGTCTAGATATTTTTGCAATAATCACGCCCCAAACGGCCCCTCATTTCCGAATTTTTCACTGTGGATGTTGAAACACCTCCGAAAGCAGGGCAGTAACAAGTGAGTTTCCCTCGATACTTTTTATAAGTATAATCTACTTGATCGGTAATCCTAATAAATGCGTACTTAAAGAGTCCAGTTCAACCTTTTGTGAGGTTTCCATATTGAACACTGCCAATAATTAATTTGATTATTCTTTTAAGTGATTAACAATCTGCTAGTACATGAATGATAGTAATTGATGGTAGTATAAATTGTGAAGTCCATCCAGCAGGTACATTTTGCATTTTACATGTGCAATGTGCAATTCGACTGGTTATAAAGAAGAAGTAGAAATCGCATTGAGCATTGTTAGCTCAGTTTACACAGCTTAATTCAGTGGTTAAGCTTGCTCCTTTGCCTACATGACCAAGAACACAAATCCGTTGGGAAATTAAGAGCGCACACAATGCATAGCCTGTACACCCCCGATTATGGTTTTTCATGCTGCCCATGTACAAACGCCTGTGCCATTGATTTCGCATGATCAACATCTGCTGAAGCTTGACCAGCAAGTCCGCCGGTGAACCTTCACCAGCAGATTCGAGTTTTCCTTCTTGTTAGATAACTCCGCACCTCCGAGGAGGCTACATTGAGTTGCAAGATCAGACCAGATGGCTACCAAGTACCAACACAAATGACGGCAGAATTATCGCACTTAAATACGGAAAGCAAAGGCAAGCAGCCAAAGCAGGATTGTGATTGATGTTGAACTTTGGCAGCCCTACTCGCAAGTAATAACAGACAACTCAGCAGTCACATTTCACCTCTCTACATGTAGATGTCATGGGAGTATGTTCGCTTCTTCCTTGTCCTGTCATTCACCAAATTCCTCACCGTATACCAAAATTTTCCATGCAAACCATCATCTGCAAGTTATTTTTTTTTAACGAAAAAGACTGTTCCGGATGCTACTCAAGTAGTTTTCCACTGCTCATCGTCCTCATCATTTCAACGCTCATGAGCCTCGGCTCATATACGAAAGCATTTTTATATGCCAACTTGATATCTACCTTGATTTCCGTCTAATAATGTCCTACTCATCAAATACCGGTGTTCAGACTCATAAACAACGCATTGATTTTGACAATCAGACTCATCTGAGCCTCACCTACACTCCAATCATCTGTCATCAGTCACCACCACCCATTGCATTTGGTCTCAAACAGTAAACTAGTTCGATGCTAGTTTGTCATGGCGGCTCAAGAGCCATCTTATCCTCACACCAGCCACGTGGTGGGGGCAAAGACAGGCAAACGAACGTAAGATCATTCAAACTAGCTTTAAATCCAACACTCCAGCCTGGGATCCATTCATCAAAGCAAACTAGACAAGAAGCCACAGTTAGCAAAGAAAGCTCCTTTTAACTTCCCCTCCGTCGTCAGTCTCTCTTCTTCCCATGGATTGCCCCTTCTTCTAAGACGACATTTGCTTCCCGACAAACCCCTTCTTTCCTCTTCTCTGATTCCTAATCCTATTGAATCTTCTTCATTTATATCTCTTCTTCTACTCGTGTGATTAGTCTTGGAGCTATCTGCTTGAACGGATTCCTCCTCTTCTTGCAAGAGGGTGACTTGTTTTTCATTTTGTTTAGATTTTGTTTCTCAGAATTGTGCCCATTATCACGACCATCTTTTTGTTTTTGAGGTGTGATTGGTGGTTTCTCCTTGTTTGCACTCATACAGTTGCACAACACCTGGTTTTTCTCTAGTTTCTGTTCATAACGGCTCTGCTCATCGCCTACCCACATTTCCTTTTTGTTTCTTCTTCACTTCGCACCTTCTCAAAGCGTGTTTGTGTTGAAAGCTCTCCTGCTCTGTTTTTCTGGCCATTTCTCGAGTTCTTTCACTGTATTTAGTTGGTTTATATTTGGGAAAGAGAAGGACTGAAAATGCGTCGATTTATCTTCACCATTTTCCTCTGCTATTTGTCGTTGGCGCCATTGTTGGTGAAGTGTGACTGGTCCGGCAACGTGGTGACATGTTCCGGGGCGGTGAGGATGAAGAACCGGCGGAATGTCATCTCCATCACGGATTTTGGGGGTGTTGGAGACGGGCGGACACTCAACACCAAGGCCTTCCGGGCGGCCATATACTGGATTCAGCATCTTAACCGGAAAGGAGGCACCTTGCTTTACATTCCCAATGGTGTTTGGCTTACAGAGAGTTTCAACCTTACCAGCCACATGACTCTGTTCCTTGCCAAGGATGCTGTTCTTAAGGCCACCCTGGTTTGAATCTTTTCCTAAAATCATAGGATCATTGCATTTATGTGGAAAATGATTTCAAAGAATATCAGAGAAATTGAGTGTGTCCTTGTAAAATTGGTCATTTGAGATATTGTGGGTCAGAGATACTCTGCTTGATTAAGAAAGGTGATTAGGTGAATGATCTGTTTGTGGCCCTTTCTTTTGGGCTATCATGAGGAAATCAATGCAGCTTGCTTAAAGTTTGCATATAACTTTAGCTGCATTAGTATTAAGTGGGGATTCAGCCATTAAGTGGGAATTTTGGATAAGATGTATAGCTTTATCTGAGAGGTACTCATTGCTTCCCCCTAATACTTGAAGTTGGCTATCTATTGGGTCTTGCATATAATGCTGAACTTTTTTATCGTTTTTTCAATATTCATATATGCTTGTTTATTTTTATTTATTTTTTGTTAAAAATATGCTTGTTTATATTGATATTCTTTATGTTGTCTAAGATATGATTATTATCCACTGTTAAATCGAGCTAAACTAATGATTTCGTACTGATGTGTGATCGGAGTCGGATAATTGTTGGATGCATTGCTTATTTCTTTCCGTATAATTCAATTATTATACAAAAAAACTGGATGGAAACAAAATTCTCATACATCACTTTATTGGATGATGCAGGATACAGATAATTGGCCGTTGATTGCTCCATTGCCTTCTTACGGAAGGGGAAGAGAGCGACCAGGAGGGAGGTATGTGAGCTTCATTCATGGTGATGGCATTCGTGATGTGATAATTACAGGTGCTTCCCGAATCTCTAACTTTCTTAATTTGTCTGAGAATCTTTCCTTCAAGGCTATATCTAGGATGTTTTTCCTTTATTTGCCTCGGATCCAAGAAGGATTTGTAATGAATTTATTTGTGTTTTTCCGAATGGTTAGCTTTTCAGCTGCAAGCTGTGTTTGCACATCTTTTTTAATTGGAGTAGTAAAAGATGAGGGTAAAATGACTGATCATCTAAGTGTGTTTGACAATCAACTGTAAAGAATTAGGCAATTAGCAAACAAAATTTGTCTAGGATTCCTTTCTCCTGTTTTTCTTGTAATCAGAATTTATTATCTTTATTTCTGACTTTTCTCCAAGGAAGTCTAGGCTTTTCTTTCTAGTGAAATGGAGTTTGAAGCTTATCTACAAACTAACGTAAGAAATAGAAGGGAGCTCACTTGATGCGTCTTGTTTTCATGAGCTCGCTCTTCTCTTCTTCCTCTTCCTTCTTTTCTCCTAAATGCTACTTTAGTTGATTATTGAATGTGCATTCCACAGGTGAGAATGGAACAATTGATGGCCAAGGTGATGTATGGTGGAACATGTGGAGAAAAGGGACCCTCAAATTTACGAGACCAAATCTCCTTGAGCTAATGAATTCCAAAGATATACTAATTTCCAATGTCATCTTGCGGAACTCTCCTTTCTGGAATATCCATCCTGTTTATTGCAGGTATTGTATCACACTAATATTTTTTAGTGGGTATTATGCTACATTTTTTGGTAAATGGTGTTATGCTACAGGATTATTATGCAGTCTGGCTCCTTCTATATCCTTTGAAAGTGCGCCAGACAAGTTTATTTTCAGTCAAGACTATCGTATTTTAAGCTCCTCTCTATAAATACTCTATTCTAAAACCTGAAAGTCAGGAAGAAACTGATTTTTTTTTAATATTGCTTTAGATAGTGTTCTTGGAAATTTCAAAGGCAACATTATAGCTTGGGGATTTTGGCAACCCCCAAAAATAGAATATATGAGAAAATGTTGGTGGGCACATGGTATGGTTCCTTATAGTATAATATCTTGCTTCTCCAGTAAGGATTCCCTAGCATCTGCCTTTGTTTAGAGGGAGGGAGACATGAAGACTTTACTTTAGACAACAAGGGTCCTGGTCTAGCAATTTTTTATTCAGTCCTTTTTTTTCAAAAAAGAATGGAAAAGACTATACCAGAAATGCTATGATAATCCTGAACCGCTTTTACTTTAACCAGTTATCACGATCTCGGTCTTTTGCTATATCCGAAGTTAAAGGCACCCATTTGCTGTATCAAGTGATAGCAAGTCACTGAAATGTTTTACTGTCTTGTTTTATAAAGATTGATACTAATCCAACGTGTAGACTTCATAATTTTTTTGTGGGTAATCTCGGCTAATACCTTCCTCCTCATCTCTGTAGCAACGTTGTCATGAGGTTCCTCACTATATTGGCGCCATATGATTCACCAAACACAGATGGCATAGATCCAGGTAAGAACTTGAAAACATTAGAGTGGATTTTTTTTCTAAGAGTTGAAATTTGAGATTGTGCACCCCTTGTTGAAACATTACATCACTTGTTTTTCCATTTTTTTAATTCTTTACATGCCAACTTCACATGGGCTGCAGATTCAAGCTCTGATGTCTGCATAGAAGATTCCTATATAGCGACAGGTGACGATCTTGTGGCAGTAAAGAGTGGTTGGGACGAGTACGGCATCGCCTTCGGCCGCCCAAGCTTCGGTATCACAATCCGGAGGATCACCGGCTCAACTCCATTTGCCGGCATTGCCATCGGCAGCGAGGCATCCGGCGGAGTGGAGAATGTGTTTGCAGAGCACATCAACATCCTCAACTCCGGCATCGGCATCCACATAAAGACCAACACTGGGAGAGGAGGAACCATTAAGAACATAACAATATCAGATGTATACATGGACAAGGTGCGCAAGGGAATAAAGATCTCTGGCAATGTCGGAGATCACCCGGATAATGGGTATGACCCAAATGCTTTGCCAATAGTGGATGGGATCACAATCAAGGATGTGTGGGGGATGAATGTTGAGCAGGCAGGGTCAATGCAGGGGATCAAGAACTCACCTTTTACCAGGGTATGCCTTTCCAACGTCAAGTTGTTTGGGGGTGGTATAAGGGGTATGATGTGGCAATGTGGGGATATCAGTGGGGCTGCACTTCAAGTGAAGCCTTCACCTTGTTCAGAGCTAATTAGCTCACATGCAACTGATATGTGTTATGATGCCATTTAAGATATATTAACTGCTCATTATTATTAGTAAACTTGTATTGAGAGTATATTCTGCTTTAAAATCTGTTCAGCAACAGCATGGTCGAACTAATTATATACGCTGAGTTCATAACTAAGGCAGAAGTTAACATGCAATAGGTTCACATATTTAGATATATGCGCGCGTGTAACAGGAAGCCTTGCACGGCTGAAAATCACTTGATGCACGCTCATCGTGATGGCATCTGATCGTCTTCGAGCCCCCAAATATCTGATCAATTTTTGAGCCTAGGCATATTCGCAGTTATTCGTCTTTTATAAATCCAAGTATGAAATACGAATGATCCCGGCTGGGTTAATCATTACTCTGATCCCAAAGGCCGACCGAAATCCTATGATGTTATCCCATGCTAACGTATCTATAGTGCAGGCTTGCTTTGAACACTTTAATTTCTTGTGTCAAGCACTAAACGTGACTCATTGAGTATTAGAGAGGACATAAAGGGGGCTTGCAAGTGAAGTGCATTAAGAGTTTTTTTTAATGATCAGGACGTATACAAATCGGACTCATACAAGAAAGAGAGATGTCATGATAATACTTCATAATTAGAATGGTCTCTGTGTTTCACTTTGTTGCTTAAAAAGTTTCCTTTGTCAATTCGAAAATGGACATATCACATGGTGGATCTTATAAATGTGAGCAAGCACAGACTCTATTAATTAATGACATACATAATCGCACCGTCTATGTAGTGAAGTTCCAAACCAGGAGAAAGCACTTGGTATAGAATAGTGACATGTCTTTCTTATCAACCTTTAGGACTGGCAAGAAGAACATCTTTGCAAGGCGTCGAAGAAGTTGGCTCTTGTCTTGCTTGTCCTTCATTCACAGTCCTCACTCTCCTTGGTGGTTCTTCTGCTATCAATGGAACACCCCCTTCTCTTGCTCGGCTTAGAAGCTCTTGCGCTCCACCTCTCAGTTTCTCCAGCCTCATTCCATTCCTTTGTTGCATCTTGAACACCTTAGCCACGTTCACTAATCCCCCCATCAAGAACAGCAAGCTCCCCCATATTCCAAACCAAACCCAATGCCACCCCTACAAAACATCCTCATTATTTAAGACAAAAACGATTGTTAAGATAATATGCATCTTAATTACTGGGATAGAGATTACCAAGAGTTGCAAAACGTGATGTACAGGCCCAACATGCTCTCGACTGTCGTGGATGCCACCAACCAAAAACAAGAGACTGCCCATCAGAAATGGAATTTGAACACCCTTTTGGAGGATTGCACATGACCGTCGGCTCTCTCATATATTTGACAAGAATCATGAATCGAACCAATTACCCACAAAGCCGGCCCTGCAATCAGCAGCTTCAGAGCATGTTTCTGCAGCCTCACATTGTAATGTCTGCCCTCGTGCAGTTTGAAGTAACACAATTAGCAATAATTCTAAGCTGGCGAAACTTCTCAAATTCTTAGTCTAAAGCCTCCACCAAGCCATTAATTATTTTCTTTTTTGACAAATGGATGCCATTACATGTAAGGGCGTTAAAGGCGATTCGAAAGCTTGACTTGGCTCGATTCGCATTCGAGCTCGAACTTAAAAGTTGTTCAAGCCAAGCTCAATCTGGGCTCGATTCGAAGCTCGAGAAAAGCTAGAACTCACAAGTTGTATATTATTGTTCTCGTATGTACATGCATATTTTACACTCTATGTATGGATTTTATGCTAATCAAGTCTCAACTATTATTATATCTATATATTTTTTTCATATACAACTACTTCAGTCTTTGTGTTTAAAAGAGATAAGTAATATGTCTCATAGGAACTAAGATCATCTTTTGACATCTATGGATGGAAACTAGTTAGAACACACATATAATAGTCTCTCCTTTCCGTATACATAGTCCGGAAAACCATATATATAAATCAACTAAACCAAGTCAGCTCATAAGCTAAAGCAACTCGACTTGAGCTCAAAATTTCAAGCTAATCAAATCAGCCGCTCTTTTAGGTTCTCAACTAATTCCGGGCATAGTAAAAAAAGTCTCCACCCCAAGGGCCATTACAAACCAAGAACATATAATTTGAAGAGTCCCGATTAATCGTGGGCCATTAGATTCCAATTGGGTGTCACACGATAATACAGGGGCAGGCGGGTTTGAATCACTGTCCCACCCTCCTATTAACGCGTGCTATCAGATCCATGGAAAATTGTCTCGCCGATATATCGGTATCGGGCCTAAACCGATACATCGATACTAATTAATATCGATTTTTCAAAAAATTCCAAATATCGCCGATATATCGGTATTTTTTTAATTAAAAAATTATTTTTTAAAAAAAAAATTTCAATTTTTTTTTTTCAAAAAAAAAAACCTTTCATGTTTGTTTTCTATCCTAATAGGCATATTTTGAAATTTATTCTTTGTTTAAATTAGTATAACTCATTTTAGAAGTTAGATTGTGAAAATATACGGTAAAAACTAGTTTTTGACTACCGATATTTTTTTACACAATATCTCCGATATATCTCCGATATTTCGTCTCTTTGGCCGATCGATATTTTACCGATATCCGATACAACATTCCATGGTCAGATCTCAATCTGTCCGCTTGCGATGCCCCAGGGGACAGCGACGCCTGAGCAGGGCACATGTTAAACTTTTTCTTATATAAAACACTAAGAGAGTAAATAAGGTAATTCAATCTATAATCATTCTTTTGTTTATAAAGATAAGTTTGACACAACAATGTGGAAAATAAAGTAGTTTTATTAGTCCTTTAATGAAGATTATCTTAATTTCTTACCAGCCTGGAATAATTGAGTCAGGATCATGATGCTTAGAAGCAGAGAGTTTGTAATCTTTACATATTCGAGTAGTATCAGCGCATGCAATGCATGCTAAGTAACAACACAAGTACCTGAACAACAAGGAGGAGTATGCCTATAAAACATGACAATATATCACAATGCCTGGACAAAAGAAGCTGCAAACTCGACCAACACAAGCTTGGGTATCCGACCACAGCAGCGGCCACCGGAAGACAACGCCGGCCATGTGAGCCACGAGGTCATGGAGGTTCATCAGGGCAATGATGGCTAGGCCGATGAGGATGACCACCAGGTCCGACTTGGCATCGCCGGCATTGGACAGCTGTGCGCCAAACCCACCGATGAGGAGGATCACGGCGAAGATGTAGAGCCTAGCATTTATTACTCCCACCTCATGTTCCGGACTCACCATGCCTCATACAGCCGGCTCTCCCTCGTGCATGTTAGCTTCACCATGGCAATGGTCTGTCGACTGGCAGCTCACGAGGCTCTACTTGCTTCCTTCTTCCCGTTTCTTGTCTAGTTTGAAAGAACTTGGGTAGATGAAATTTGGAGACGTGGGGTTTATGTGATGGGACTCGATACGTATCCTTCTGCATGGAGTTGTTGTTGCAAATTTGACTTGAATTAAACAATTTGGGTGCAGCGATCGATCAGCCAAATTGATGCAATCGGCCTTGAGCGCGATCGATCATATCAACTGGACTTTTCAGAAACTGTATCTCGCTGAATCCCGATCCATCACCTAATGAAGCAATTGATCGATGTGACAGTTATCGGGTTAATTTTACCGTTTTGGCTTCTAAAGTTGCGTCTCTTCTTCAAGAAAAAACCTAACAGAGTTCTTCTATATATTGAGAACAAAAAATCACAGAAAAGGGTGACAGAAGTTGATACAAACTCTTTCTTCTTCTCTCCAAATTCTTGGTCCATCATTGAGTAATAAAATCTCCTCTGATCGAGATCCAGTCAGTTTGATTTGAAGTGCACCTTTAAATTGACAGTGTGGTTCGTTGTATCTCAGGAACGGAACGCCTTTGATTACCTGTACACAGAGGGCGGCGTATCTGTTTCAAGGACAACATATAACGTGCCTCGAACCAGGTTTTCTCTTCTTCTCTCTAGTATTTTCGTTGAGTTATTCGTCAAGTATTCTAGCCCTCTTTTACTTGACAATCTCAACAATCTTGAAACAGATAGTATATTATTCTTGTTGATTGAATACTACTGCAATATGGGTGTTGACAAATCATTGAAACCTGAAAAGTTCGATGGCAAGAATTTCATGAGATTGCATACTAAGATGAAATTTTGGTTGACTTAATTGAATATTTTCTATGTGATTTCTAATGTTGTTGTGGATAAACTTGTTTCCTCAAAATATGATAAAACTGCTAGTTCTTCTGATGTTGGAATTGCTAAATCTCGTGATAGTGATAAATTCAAACAAGATGATGAACTGTGTTATTGTCAAATACTTAGTGTTTTGAGCAATGAGTTGTATGATTTGCATGTAAACACTAAATCTGCCAAAGAATTATGGGATACTCTTGATAGAAAATTTGGAAAGGAGCATGAAGGGGAAGAGAAGTATGTTGTGGGCGAGTACTTTGACTATAAGATGGTTGATAACAAATCTGTTAAAGACCATGTAGTCAAAATACAGAATTTGGTGGCTAAGATCATTGGGAAAGGCATTCCCATTGACGAGAGGCTCTAATTTCATGCGCTTATCGATAAATTTCCACCCTCATGGCAGAATTTCCAAATTAACTTGAAGCACAAGAAGGACGCAATGTCCGTTGATGACCTTATGATGGTCACACAAATTGAAGAAAAGCATAGAAGTAAGATGAAAATCTTACAAGGCTTATCTTCTGGGGCCAACGATAGTGCTCAAGCAAATGTTGTGGAAGGGAAACCTAAGTCCTATAGCAATAAGAAGAAGAACAAAAGGTTTCAGAATCGATCTTTCAAACCTGGTTCTAATATTAAAAAGGACAAGAAATCGAAGGTTTACTGGGTCTGTGGAAAACATGGACATTTTGCAAACAAGTATAAAGAGAAGAAGGGTCATGACCATAGTCATGGTAGGGCTGCATCTTCTGCTCAAGTTAACATGGTTACTTCAGATGACAGGTTAGTAATAACTAAATCTGTAATTAACTTGGAATGTGAACCTACCAATTGGTGGGTTGATACATGGGCAACTGTTCACATCGGTATTGATGTTTTTTCTTTTTCTTTCTACCAGGAAGTAAAGGAAATGACAGTGACGATGGGGAACTACTTTGAGGCTAGAGTTTATGGAGTTAGAAATGTGGACATCCGGTTTACATTGAGAAACATATTGACACTTCATAATGTGTTGCACGTGCCTAATGTGAGGAAGAACCTTGTTAGTGGAGTACTTCTTAGTCATGAAGGATATAAAATAGTGTTTGAGTCGAACAAAGTTATAATAACTAGACATGGTACTTTTATTGGGAAAGGTTATGTGCATGATGGTCTTTTTAAACTAAATATAATTTCTTGTAATAACTCTTTATTTTAAGTTGATGACTATTTGGTTTGTTATGTTGATTCTTTTGATGTATGGCATATGAGGCTAGGACATGTTAATACACAAACTATTAAGAGAATGATGAATCTTGAATTGATTCCAAAATTACATGATAAGTCTCTCGATAAATGTAAAATATGTATTCAAGTTAAACAACCTAGGAAACCTTATAGATCTGTTGATCGGTCTACATGTTTGTTTGATTTAATTCATTCTGATATTTGTCAGTTGAATAGATTAATAACTAGTGGTGGAATGAGATATTTTATCACATTTATTGATGATTTCTCTAAATTTTGTCATGTGTATTTATTAAAATCTAAATATTAGGCTTTTGAGAAGTTCAAGATTTATAAGATGGAGGTTGAGAATCAAACTGAGAGGCGGATCAAGAGACTTAGGTCTGATCGTGGTAGAGAATATTGTTCCCTTGGATTTTGTAAATTTTGTGAAGACCAAGGAATAATACATGAAACCACAGTGCCTTATTCACCTCAATCTAATGGTGTGGCAGAAAGAAAGAATAGAACTTTTATAGACATGATAAATTTTATATTTTCCTCTTCAGGTTTACCAAAGAATTTATGAGGAGAAGCAATTCTTTATGCGCGTGTAATCTTAAACCGTGTGCCTCATAAAAGACAAAATATAACTCCTTATGAATTAATGAAGGAAGAAAACTAAGCTTAAAATTCATTAAGGATTGGGGATGTTTTGTGAAAGTGAAAATCCCAAATGAGAAGATAGATAATCTAGGTTCGAAAACTTATGATGCGGTATTCATTGGTTATGCATAAAACAGTAGAGCATATCGGATTTTAGTAATTGGGTCTGATCAGCAGGATTATGCACCTAATACTATTAAGGAGTCCAATGATGCAACATTTTTTGCAAATGTATTTCCTATGAAAGAAAAGAGTAATGTTGTAATGCATAAAGAAGATGATTCATTGTCTTCTATTCTCATAATTGAAGATTCTGATACCAATGTGGAGGTTAGGAGATCTAAGAGAACCAAAATAGAGAAAAATTATGGAGATGACTTTTATACTTTCATGGTGGCGAATGAAGATCCATTGACTTTTAATGAGGCTATGTTATCTAGTGAAGCTCCTTTATGGAAGGTAGCGGTATAAAGTGAGATGAATTCTATACTTGCACATGGGACGTGGGTTCTTACGAATCTACCTCAAGGGTTTAAACCAATTGGGTGCAAGTGGATATTTTAAAAAAATATTATCTGGATGGATCCATTGAAAAGTACAAAGCTAGATTAGTAGCTAAAGATTTTAGTCAAAAGGAAGGTTAAGATTTCATTAACACGTATTTTTCTGTGACCATGATAACTACAATTCGAGTGCTTATTGCATTGACAGCTCATTATAACCTCGAGATCCATCAAATAGATGCAAAGACAATATTTTTAAATGGTGAATTAGAGGAGGAAATATATATGGAGTAGCTTGAAGGTTTTGTAGTTCTTGGTCAAGAAAGAAAAATATGTAAGTTAGTGAAATCTCTCTATGGGTTAAAGCAAGCTCCTAAACAATGGCATCAAAAGTTTGATAATGTTCTTCTTTCAAATAACTTTGTTATGTGTACTTCTGATAAGTGTCTATATTGGAAGTCCTTTGGTGTTTCGTTTGTCATGTTATGTTTGTATGTTGATGATATTCTGATATTTAGAAATAATGTGGATCATATCAATAAGGTTAAGGGTTTCCTTAACGAGAATTTTGAGATGAAAAACTTGGGTCTTGCCAAGGTCATACTGGGCTTAAAGATTGATAGGATTTCTCAAGGAATAGTTGTGAGTCAATCACACTATGTGAAGAAGATTCTAAAGAAGTATGGTTACTTCGATAGAAAACCTGTCGGTATGCCATATGATTCCAGTGTAAGACTTAAGAAAAATTGTAGGGAGAGTGTGTCACAACTTAGATATTCACAGCTGATAAGAAGTTTGAGTTATCTGGCTAACTGCAGTAGACCAGATATATCCTATGTTGTAGGAAGATTAAAGTAGATACACTAAGAGCCTAAATGAGTCTTATTGGATTGCCATTGAGAGAGTATTCAGATATCTGAAGGGAAGTGTAAATTACGATTTACATTATTCCGGGTTCCCTGCTATATTAGAAGGATACAGTGATGCAAATTGGGTATCAGATTCTGATGAAACTAAGGCCATTAGTGGTTATGTGTTTACATTAGGTGGTGGGGCGGTTGCATGGAAATCTTCCAAGCAAACTGTGATAACAAGATCTACTATGGATACTGAGTTAGTAGCTCTTGATAAAACTGGAGGAATGGGGGAATGACTTAGGGATCTATCAATAGATATACCCTGGTTGAATAAGCCAATTCATGGGATTTTGATTCACTGTGATACCAATCAACTCTTGAAACGTTAAGAGTAAGAATCATAATAAGAGGTCCTCCAGACATATTGAACTAAGCTATAAAATCTTGTACAAGTGGACTACTTCTAGAGTCATTACCTTAAGTTTCATATGATCAGCGGATAATTTGGCTGATTCGTTTACTAAAGGGTTGTCGGCAGGGCAAATCCTTAACTCATCTAAGGGAATGGGGCTGAAAGCCTATGATTAACTCATCGTTTGTAGCAACCCAATCTCTTTGAGTGGAGATCTCACGATGAAGATTCAATGGGTAATAGCAAGCTAATGCGTGACTTGGAGAGCACTATTTTAATATGTTATATGCTCATTCCCGTGTTATGATGAGAGTGCTCTACTGCATATGAAACAGGTTGACGAAAGTCTTAATGAGGTCAAGGTCTAAATGGCAGGGTATTGTTATGCAGATTACCTTTGGAGACTGTCACCTATATGAGTGCTACTGAGGTCACAGTTAAGGAGAATATGGGCTTGTTCTCTAATGTACAACTCATGAAAAGATACAAGGCGCATGGCCGTAAAGTGCTACCCCGAATGATCTCAAAAAGGGAGTTATTCTAACTGCTAGGTTTGTCAAAGCTCTTGCTTCAAGGTTCAAGTTCAAGGCTTTGTTCACTTCGAACTTGTGAGAGTGGCGGCTTACCAAACTAGGTGTAGGTTCAAACCCACAAGGTACCTATCGCCAAAAACTTAGAGTACTATTGCTTAATATCTCATTCATATGTCGTATGCATTCTAGTGTGTAGACTAGTTTAATATCAAGTCATGGTGGGGATTGTTGCAGATTTGACTTGAATTAAACAATTTGGGTGCAGTGATCGATCGGCCAAATTGACGCGATCGATCGATCGATCGGCCTTGAGCGCGATCGATCGTATCTACTAGACTTTTCAGAAACTGTGTTTCGCTGAGTCTCGATCGATCGCCATGACGGTTATCGGGTTAATTTTTCCATTTTGGCTTCTAAAGTTGTCTCTTCTTCTAAAAAAATGCCTAACATAGTCCTTCTATATATTGAGAACGAAAAATCACAGAAAAGGGTGACAGAAGTTGATACAAATTCTTTCTTCTTCTTTTTAAATTCTTGGTCCATCATTAAGCAATAGAATCTCCTCTGATCGAGATCCAGTCAGTTTGATTTGAAGTGCACCTTTAAACTGACGGTGTGGTTCATTGTATTTCGGGAACGGAATGTCTTTGATTGCCTGTGCACGGAGGGCGGCGTATCTGTTTCAAGGACAGCATATAACGCGCCTCGAACCGGGTTTTCTCTTCTTCTCTCTGGTATTTTCGTTGAGTTATTCGCCAACTGGTTAGTAGTATTCTAGCCCTCTTTTACTTGACAATACCAACAGTTGTCTCTGCTTATCTTCTTGCTTCTTTTTCTGCATTCTTGTTGTTATGCATATTGTGAAGCTTTGCTATAAAAACTAAGTTAGTTTTTTATCCTCAAAGTTACATCCTCCCTCAACTACTCCACTCATAAATAGTTCCACGCAATCTGAGAGGCATACCCCAAAGTTAAGTTGTTTGCCATCTGAGACATGTAACGCATTCTATCGGTGTAGTATTTGATGGAGGATGATATAACTTGGGGCATGAAAAATTTCCCCCCATTAGCTGAAAAGAATTGTGGTCAATCTAGGGGTTGGAAGATATATAGTTTTAATCTGCATTTATACTTGATGCTGGTGCAGTTGGATCAGTGTCATTATCCAGTATCAGTTTTTGTTTTTTTATTTTTGGCAACAGAGTCATTTATGTAACCTTTTTGTATTATCAATGTGTTGCTTGTAAATTCATGCCTCCTCAATTGAGCTGGGCTGGAAAGCCTGGAACCAATAGAGTTTCAATTGGATTTGTCATTGTAAAGAGCCACCTTGATCATAGTAACTATGGATCTGGGAGCAAGTATTATTTCTTTGATCTGGAGTAGAGAACTGTGGATTGTAATCCACCTTTATTTTACAATTGTTGCTGCCTTTTGTATAACATGGACACGGATTTGATCATATTGATGGTCTTTGTTCCTCATTTCTCGCCTTGATGTCCCTTCTGCTCTGCCTTCACATGCCCTTTCTTCTCCATTTTCTGCAAACATCCGACGGGACAACATGAGTTAGCTAGTTCCTAATCAACTTATACCATGGCCTGAACTTTGACAATACTCATGCTTAGACCAATCCATGGTCATTTCAAAAAGTCATTTGGACTTCGTTTTGGTGCATGACAGCATGAGAGTATGTAGTATGTACTACGTAGCCAAAATATATACAAGGAGCTTACCTTGTTGGTCGCACGATCATCATCGCTGTCACTGCTGCTGCTATTCTTATCGTGATCCCTGAATTCCTTCTTTATCTTCTCGATCTTCGTCTTGACCTTGGTCTTGATGGACTGGAAGAAGTTTCCATGGCTACCACCATATTCATGGCCGGCAGGAGAGTGAGTACCACTAGCTAAGTGACCATCCTGCTTCTTGTGCTGTTTCTCCTCCTTGGAATGCTTTAGCCCGTTACACTTCCCACCACGCTTGCAGTGAGATTGCTCCACGGTCCTCTCTGCTTGAACGGAGTGCATGGCTGACAGACAAGATTTTCTCTCAATCTGATCTCTTGCTGACCTCTTTTTGGTTTTGCCCAAGGAGGGCAGCTCCCTGTGTGTGTTTATAGGCAATGAAAAGAGAATCTATCGAGTTGCATTATTGTGTTTGCTTTGCATATATTCACGGTGAGATAGCTAAGGGCACCCACCATAATGACCACATATCTATTCTCTACTTATGCAGTCAAGAAGACGAAACGTTATGATCCTCATCTAGACGCTTCATTTGATTGGATTTTTGGTTTTAATCCAAAATTTACTCCCTGTTCGTGCTATGTTGATACTGTATGTGTTCCCTCTGGTTTCACGAATTGTTTCCCATTCGTGCTATGTTGACACTGTATTCAATGGTGGTGGGATGACCAAAGACTAACGCAAGCAGAGGTCCTGATTGGCACATGAACACGGAATTATATCCTAATTTAACCATATGAGGTGTGCGCCTTGTGCGTGCCCAAGGGATTAGCAGGATGGCACGGTTATCCTGTCCCCCCTTCTACTCAGGTATAGGATTCAATTGGTACATCAACATTTTTTCATTTGGCACATGATCACAAGCCATTAGAATTTCTCGTTATTGGATGGACAATGGTGACAAGGGCTCTAAATGTTAAGATAAAGAACGATATCATAAGCCATTGCCTCCCCCCAGACAGTATACATGTTCTCGACCAAATTGGCACATAAACACAAGTGAAAATAGGCACTTAACCTTCCAGTTAGGTGATGCTCGGACTACAGTGTCTAATTTCTGCTGGGAAATCCTAGAAACAAGTAGCACAGCGAAGAACCTATTCTGATGGCCCAGTTAGTGGCAACAGCCAACAAGTAACAACTCAGGGCAATTAGCATTTGGCAGCCCAGATCTGCTGAAAATTGTCGGCCAACCCAGCCAAGAAGCACAGCGAAGAATCTATTCTGATCCCATTGATGGACAATTCTTTGAGCTGGGCTGAGCTCATCTAGGATCTCTAGACACAACATAACAATCTCTCCTCATTCCCTCTTCTTCCTCCTAACAGAGCCAACGGTGGCCCGAAGCCAGTGGACCTCTGGCGAGCTCGTCGGCACCGACCTCCTCCACTTCTCTTTCTTTCACTTCCTCTCCTCCTCTTCTTCTTCTTACTCAACCTCCTCCCCTCTTCTTCTCCATTTCCTTCTTGTTTTTTGGCTGATCGTGGAAGGGCCAAAGGCGCCTCCTTTTCGACTGTGCTGGCCGTGGAAAACCCTCATCTTGTGACGATTGCAGGAGATCTAGCAATTCGCTCTCCGTCATAGAGTGTAATACCCCAAGTTACTAACTAAGAAATGAGATGATTATTAAGCATGAGTCTAGCTTATGGACAAAGTGATGATTCAAATGTTGATTCGTCATATAGAAGATGTGACATGTTGAGCATTGGTTAAGCTAAAAATTGTCATAGTGCACAAAATGACAAAAAATAGTCTTTTTTAAAATATCTCCCAGAAAACATAGAATTTATGTGTACATGTTATATATCATTTTGAAGGTCTCGGAAAGACGAATCTGATTGCACCAAGCTTGCACAAATCTGAGTTCAAGATAAAAAGTAATGAATTTTATAATTTGCTGCCATTTTCATATATAGCTCCTAGCAACAAGTTAACAACGACAAGTGAGTTGTCGTAGGCTACACAGAAATGGGTTAAACTAGGAAACCTTGTGCTGATATTAAATCCAAAGTATAAATACCATATTCCTGTCTAGTGAAGGGTTAATTGGACTATCAAAAAATCGTAGATGAACGGACACTTTATGCCACAAAAGTAGATCGCAAAGCTGCTGGAATCTTCATGCTGGGCCCTCCCAACTCCCAAATCCGTCGTCTACTTGTAGTTCTAGCTTCACAAACTTGTCCCCGGCCACTGTATGTCGTACCCAACTTTTGTACTACATTTATGCTACTATTACATGGCTACTCAACTCTCAGCTCTCAAGCCTCCCTGCCCTCCCTAGTAGCAAGCAGTACATTACCAACGTCCTCATTCATTCTCTTCTCACATCCACACAAATCCATCCCATGGAAATTTCCACTAATTTAAGATCCTACACTACCAATACCTGATCCTCAAAAGCCAGTTGTCAATCCTGCCATTGGCCACAGAACCAATCACTCTCTTTTCCATTTCTTCCCCCTTGCTGCACCAAGCAGAAAGGTCAGCCACCCCTTCACTTTCACAACACCTCTCTCATCCATGTCCCAACCAGGATATTCAAGAACCCTCCCACCTTCATCATCCTATCCTTGACACAACAGCACCCACTTCAGTTCTAACAAGGAAGGAGAAAGAAGCTTAAGAAAATTGCACCATGGAAGTTCTCAATGCTACAGGTATACTAACTCTGGTTTCAGCTCAGAAGCCATCATCATTAACTACTGAGAGAAAGTGGGAGACCCGGAAGCTCTTCTCACTTCCCTCAGCTTCATTACCCAAGCTACCTAGTCCACCTGGTCTCTCTGGCGGTTTAGTGCTCGTGACCAATCTTCTGGGAAGTTGTGGTCTTGCCAAAGCGTTGACATATGAGGAAGCTCTTCAGCAGTCAGTGAGTAATCCATCAGCTGGCCCTTCTGCTGATTTTGATGTGGGGGTTCTAATTGATGGCCTAGTGAGCTTTAGTACAGAAAATCCAATTGTTGTAGCCGGTGGGATTGCGGCCTTGGCCCTCCCTCTAGTGTTGTCTCAGGTTCTGAAGAAGTCCAAACCCTGGAGCATTGAATCTGCAAGCAATGCTTATGCAAAGCTGTCTGATGATGCCTCGGCACAGCTGCTTGATGTAAGGGGCAGGCAGGATTTTAAAGAAATTGGTAGCCCAGACATTCGCGGGCTCAAGAAGAAGCCGGTCTCAATTACTTATGAAGGTGATGACAAGCCTGGGTTCTTGAAGAAGCTATCTTTGAAATTCAAAGAGCCGGAGAACACCACATTGTTCATTCTTGACAAGTAAGATATACATCACTTGTAAGATATAGTGAATCTTTTAATGGTATATTCTTTTTATTCTTAATAACTTACACCCAAAATTAGAGCATTCATGGATTGAATTCTTGTGGTCACCAACAAATACAGCATGAACTGTAGCGTGGTTGTTCTTCACTGGCTGAACTGTTTTTCTGTTAGTCTCAGAAATTCACCCCTTAATTTTGGTTTTAATTTTATTTTCTGGTTGGATTGCAGTGAATATAAATGTTGCCTGATAATTTCTCTAGCAAACTTTAAATGATGCCTGAGCCTAACTTCATTTGCATGTGACTTAAGCCAGATTTGATGGGAACTCCGAATTGGTGGCCGAGTTGGTGACACTGAATGGTTTCAAAGCTGCTTATGCAATCAAAGATGGTGCAGAAGGACCTCGCGGATGGATGGTGTTACTTATTCTCTTAGCATCTCCTACTATTTTCATCAGATCCTGGTGTTTGAAAAATAACTCGTGTCCTCAGCTCATGCTTCTAAAATTTTGATTGCAGAAAAGTGGACTTCCGTGGATACCTCCAAAGAAAACATTCGGCTTTGATTTCAGCGAACTGAAGGATGCATTTAGTGGTGCAGCTGGAGTAAGTTTTGAGTGGCTTTTCTTTCTTGAGATGAAACATTCTACTTCAAGTGGGTTCTTCTGATAGGCCAATGCCACACGAATAAAGAGAACAAATAAAATTTTAATAATGTTCTAGAAGGTGAATTTGCTTATTTTAGTTTGAATTACCTGGAAACAATTCAAAGAATTCTTTAATGCCACACCAACAGAGGGAACATATAAAATTAGACCATGTTTTCGATGGCGAATTTCGCTTATTTTAGTTTGGATTACCTGGAAACAATTTAACTTTTATAGAGTTCAAAAAGCTAATGGACAACCTAGAGAGTTCAAATTAAAAATTTGGGCAAGATGACATCATTAAACAGGATGTTGTGCTGGTCATGGATTGCTTCAATATTCCTTTTCTTTCTTTTCTCTTTCCTATGTTTCCCTTTTCTGTTTTTTTCCCTCCTAAATGTGGATAGTGTTAGTAATTCTTTCAATTAAAGCGAGAACCCCGACCTCCCTAGGAAGAGGATACTAATTAAATTTATTGACATATGATGCAGGAAGATTCAGACGCTTTGACTCTCGCGCTTGGAATAGCAGCAGCTACTGGATTAGGAGCTTTGGCATTTACAGAGGTTGAATCAAAGCTTTACTGTCTTTGGCTCATTTTGGAATCCCTTCTAACATGAAGTTCTCCCACTTCAGAACCTTTATAATTTCATGCATTTGATACTGTAGGTAGAAACAATTCTTCAGCTTTTGGGTTCAGCTGCACTTGTGCAGTTTGTTACCAAGAAAATCCTATTTGCAGAGGTAGGTTTCTCTGCCGAATAAATGATTTAAACCTTACATTTAGAGTATTTCTTCATTTGCTTGCCTGGTACATATCATCTGATTGCATAGTTTCCTATTACAGGATAGAAAGGAAACTCTCAAACAAGTTGATGAGTTCTTAACCACCAAAGTGGCCCCAGCCGAGATACTTGATGAGATCAAGGTTCAATACTGGCAATTCTGATTTTGAATTTCTTTTTTCTTTTTTGACGTTCACATTTTAAACAGTGGCATCTGTGTGGTGAACTTGTAAAATAGTTAATTTTCACCTAACTTCATAGCAGTAAATTCTAAGTTTTATCTAAAACAAGTGTATACCTGTAAATATTCTACTGCTTTTTTATATACTCAAAGTGATTGTTTTTTACTTCTATTTGTTGATGAAAATTCAGATGATCGGCAAAGCACTGCTTCCAGCACCTGTGAATGAGAAGGCTATTTTGCCAGCCCCAGTAGAGAAAACTGAGGAGGCAGCTGTTATGTCTGCTGAAGTAAAAGCAGAAGCTGCAGTTGAGGCCCTTGCGACTCAGGTTAATTCAGTCCCCAAAGCGGAAGTGAAAGAAGAATCAATTCCTGGTCTGAAGAGACCGTTATCTCCATTCCCCTATGTAAGTTCCTCTCCTTTCTATATAATGTGGAAGTATCACCTAAAACTCACCCAAATATGTCTATGCTCATGCCTGCAGTATCCAGATTTCAAGCCTCCAACTTCGCCTTCTCCTTCTCAGCCCTAAAAGGTTCCTGATAGTCGAGCATTCAGAGTTTTCATTACTTCTTGCTCTGGTTGGAAAAGTCAGAAATCTAATTCTTCAGATGCCTTGCAAGATGACTACGGAATCAAGTTTTCTATGAGTCATAATCTATGGTGTGATACTTTGTTGCACCAGGAAGGTTTTTTAACCCCCTTTGGCTACCTGTAGATTTAAAGTTTGGATATCTACCGTACAACATTTTCAACTATAACCCAGTATTATTCTGTATCTCATTTTCCATGAGTACAAGCTAATGGACATCCTAGCATCAGGCAGACAAATACTGGTGAAGTACACGCTTATGTCCCATTGCATGATTCATGACAGGACTTTCACCAGAAGTGGAAAGACTATTATTAACAAACATGAACTTTATCACTCATCAGTAACAATGTGCTAACAAATTTGTAATATATTAAAGGCAAATATAAATTTACAGGGAGGACATCCTTGTATAAATATGGAAGCAACATATTGCTTGGAACATTCACCAAACGAACAAAAAAGACAAAACTCTATCAACAGCAGGACGGACATCCTTATATATATGTAAACAATATATTGCTTGAAATATTCAAAACGAACAAAAAGGACAAAACTCTATCCACTGGCCTGGCGATGTTATTTTTGTCTTCTTTTAGGAGTCATAACTGTGTTGCCTTTCCTCATCATTGCTACAAATTCATCGTAGTTAATTCTTCCATCCTGCCTCAAATTTGGTATTTGACTCAGTTAAAATATGGAATAGTTGATTGAGAAATAACTGAAGAACAGATACAAACTTGACTGACAACCAGATTTCTTTGACATATTAGCAAAGTGTAGCAGTCATCAATTATATTTTAAAAATTGCAACCCTCGTTTTTCTTAATCATGAATATATGAAGAATGAAAAACGAAACACACGTACACACTGTTAAAATTCAGAGATGATAAAATACTGGTGAAACTCACATTATCTGTGTCAACTTCTGCAATGATATCTTTTATTGTTTTCTCATCGCCCATATTATATTTCTTGAGGGCTTGCTCCAATTCCTCCATCGTGATATACCTAGTAAGTACATTATATGCCACAAAAAAAAAATCTAAGAAACGATCATGAATCAAATCAACAATGATCATGAATCAGAATGAACAAGATAGAACAGCTCAACTATAAAATGGCTTACCCACTCTTGTCCTCATCAAAATATTCAAAAGCCTTGTAAAGATGATCTTCCTTTTCCATTCTATTCATATGCATAGTTGCTGTTATGAATTCAATGTAATCTATTGTCCCATTACCATCCACATCGGCCTGAAAAGAATAGATTAATTAGATGCAATATTAATTTAATTCTAAGATCAGCAATCTATTTACTTGAATTCTCAATCTCTTTATTGACCAATCGTCACTCAATAACACAGGTCAACTTAAAACCAAGGAAATTCATATGATTGAAAAAAAGGACTAATCCTACCGCATCCATCAATTGTCGAACTTCTAATTCTGAAAGCTTGGTACCCAGTTTGGGAAGACCAACTTTCAATTCTTCAAATGTGATGGTTCCACTATTATCCGTGTCCAAAGTTTTGAACATTTCTTTCAATCCCACAATTTCTTCCTCTGAGAGATTCTCGGCAATTACCTGTTACAAGAAACTATATTGGCAATCACCAGGTAGTACCCGACTGAGAGTAGAAGAGTGGGAATGGGTTCACCTTCAGAGCCACTTTTTTAAGCTTGTTCATTGCCCTGAACTGCTTCATTCTCGTCAATACTGCAATGTCAATTGGCTTATCAGATGCATCCCCATCTTCTCGGATCCAAGGATGATCTGCACATTCCCACAAACAATAATCAGTATGAACTTGTTTATACCGAATAGCTAGTGGAATTCTATTCATAACATCTATGAAGGTAAATAGAAGTGTTTTCCTTAATGCACTGGCCAATTTCACATGTCGTGTAGACCAAATTATTCCCAAGGTCAAGTTCGATAAAAGAACCTTACATATTTCAGAAAGTAAGATTGACAAAAATCTCGCTGGTGGCTACTAAGAAAGCAAGCTTGTAAACAAAAAGAAACAGCCAACATAGATTTTACTTAATTATGCTTGTATCTTTAGTTGTATCTTTCGTTAATTAATTTTCCTTGCTTAATTTTTAACTTAGTTGAATCTATCACATCCATAGAGCTAGATCTACTCCTCTTTCTTAATCCTGAGGTGTGAGTGAAACAGTGCTATAGGCTTGGTACTTACTCAAAACTTCTATAGCAGAAAGTCTTTCTTTAGGATCTTGCTGTAGCATTTTCTTGACTAGTTCTTTGGCACTATTAGATATTGAAGGCCATGGATCAGATGAGAAATCGATGTAGCCACGCAAGATCGCATCAAATATACCCTGCTCATTTTCTGCAAGAGGATACTGCCTGAGTTAGATCTCCAAAAATTTATAAGAATTTATCACCTTCCCATTTTCCAAACAAATTATGCAAAACATATTGCCATTCTTCCTTTTTGTGTGTGTGGGAGGTGGTGGTGGTGTTGGTGGGGGGGGGCGGTCTAGATTACATCATACCTGCCCAAAAAGGTGGGACCCCACTGAGGAGAATATAGAGTATCACTCCTGCACTCCATATATCGGCTTCCACTCCATAATTTCGCTGCAACACCTCAGGAGCTACATAAAATGCACTACCAACGAATTCCTTAAACACCTGCCCTGCAAAAAGAGTAAATCTTGGGTGTGGGTGTTTGTCCTTTGGAAGATCATTACTTTATCTTATAGAATTATGATTTAATTCATTCTGTAAAAACATTACTCTGTTTAAGACTTTAGTTTACTGAATTGTAATATTTTGATACTCGACTACCTCAAATGCTGATTTTCGATACGCAAAAGCCAAGCCACATTACTAACAATACCTTCTTAATCTTAGTGGTAAGTACAAAACCTTTGAGGCAATAGATATATTTCGAGAAATAAAACATTGTAAACATTTTCTCCAAACTACAAAAAACACTTGGAAATGCTATCCCCTAGAATTGACGTATAGAAAAGCACTTATAGTAATCAGAGTTGACTCCAGATTGTTGTGCGCATTTGAATGCAGTTAATGACCTTACTTTCTCTTATCACACTAACTAATTAGCATATGCTAGTACTGGATAGCCATCACAGTTTAAAGGAGGCTTAGCTTTCGAAAATGACCTTATTTTTATTTTTCTAGAGCATTCTGTCTGAGCTAAAAAGTCAAGCTTCCTCCATAGATATCTTCTGAAAAGAGTGTGATGTTTAGTGGGTCAGAAGGGAGACTAGAGAAACTGGGTTTAAATTCTACCACCATAGGGAACCAAAACCCAATGCATTGAATCAAGTCTCAACCCTTTACCAATGAGGCAATATCTCTACACACTTTTAATACTGTAAACTAACAGGCCAAAGTGTAGCTATTAACCTTGGTGGAGACAACTTCATTAGCTAAGATAGTAAGAAACTTTCAGCATATATACAGAAACTTCCTACTGAATTTTTGTATTACTTAGAGAGCATGTTCAACAATCGTACAAATATGTCACTAAATCCTGTTGATTTTAATCGTTACAAACATTAACCTTCATGCTACACCACCTTCAAAGTTGCCTTCTAAAACCTTCTGAAGTAGAAAGGGTCCATCCTCTTTTCCTCCCCACCAGAGTTCTCCCAGGACCCAAGTACATTGCCTCTAGAAGCAGGTAGAAATTGATCCATAATGTTTTGATAGATATATCTCTAGCACCACAATAAGGCAATGTCTCCTGCCAGAAATTCTCCCCAAAACCCAATTACATTGCCGCTAAATGCAGGTAGAAATCGTCAATGTTTTGACAGATAAAAACTCCAGCACCACAATAAGGAACAAGCTCTCAAATGAAAATAACCGCACAAACGAGAAAAGCTCAGAAAACAAGAAAGATTTCTTCAAAGTTCTAAGCAAGTATTAAACTTCAATCTAGAAGTCCAATCCACCTACAAAATTTATTAATATGGAATAAATTCGCCACAGCATTAGCCTATCTACAGGAGAGATTAATTCAAACTATGTAAAGTTTCCATGCTTGAGCTACATATACAACCCAATAATTATATTGTACGCATCTATACCACATATACAACCCTAAATCTTAGGAATTTAACAACCTTGTAGCAGAGAACTTTTTCATCCACTCATGCCAGAATTCCCCCAAAGTTCCTACCTTTACTTATTTCATATTAAAAATGTAACAGCAATTACCTGGCTTGAAGAAAGGATTATGCAAAGTTCCAAGTAAAGATTAAACCTTGAGCTAGAAGTTAACATACATCTACAAAACTTACACCCAAGTTTCGCCTAGCAATACCCTTCATATGCAATAGGGTTACCAAGGCAATAACCTCCCTACTGAAGAGAGTAACGCAAACTAGGTAATGTTTTCAGGCTTGAGCTACATATACAACCCTGCAATACTGTCAGATGAACCTATATCACATGTACAAACATAAATCTTAGGAATTTTAACAACCTTGAAGCAGAGACTGTGCCAAAGTTCCCACCTTTACTTATTTGAAGATAAAAGGGTAACAACAAGTACCTGGCTTGAAGAAGACAGAGAGGCCAAAGTCCGTAGCTTTCAAGGGGGAATCCTCCCTGGCGTGCAAAAACAGGAAATTCTCCGGCTTGAGGTCCCGATGCATCACCCCCATCGAGTGACAGCTATGCACCACCGTCACGATCTCCCTGCAGAGAGAAGCCGCGGCCCGCTCGCTGTAGTGGCCCTTGGCGATGATCCGGTCGAAGAGCTCCCCTCCGGCGCAGAGCTCCATCACCAGGTTCACCGAGTACCGGTCCTCATACGCCCCTTTCAGCTCCACGATGTTGCGGTGTCCGGTGAGGTGGTGCATCATCTGGACCTCGCGCCGGACGTCGTCGACGTCGTCCTGGGTGAGGAGCTTGCGGATGGCGATGGACTTGCAGGCGCAGACCTCGCCCGTCTCACGGTGGGTGCAGAGGAAGGTGACCCCGAATTGGCCGCGGCCCAGCTCGCGGCCGAGAATGTAGGTGGCGTGTATGTCCTTCATGGGCCGTCCGAGGACGCGGCCGATGCCGGAGAGGGGCGGGGGCCGGGGGCGGGGTGGAGGCGGATTAGAGGAGGAAGGGTGCACGTTGAGGAGGTTCGGAGTCTGCTGCAGGTCGTCTCCGGCGCCGTACGCCGGCACGCCGTTGCAGTTACCCATAGCCGGCGCCGGCGAGCGGTGGTTGGTCAGGCAGGAGTGAGGTGTCCCGAGAAAAGCGGGTCATTGGAGGCGGAAGGACTGGCGAAGCCACTCGAATCTTTGTTGACTTGTTGACTTTCGGAGAAGATTTCCATCTCAGTAGGACCTCAGTAGGACCCATCTGCGCAGGCGGCCCAGCCCATATCAGTTTTCACTTTCCTTTCCAGGTAAGAAGAGGCCCAGGCCCATGGTGGTGCACAGCTATTCTTCACCGATTTTCAATAGTAAAAGTCCGTTTGATCCATTTCAATGTTTAGACTCCTACCACTGTTTGTTGTACTTTGCAGGCCCACGTTAGTATTTTTGTTCTATAAATAACAGCCCACTTAATACTTGGTACTATGAGAGTAGTGATGAACTGGCATTACTAATTTGGACCGGAATTATCAGAGTCCAGACCAGCTAAAACATTGTCACTTAACTGACAATGTAAGTATTTGTTTTATAAGAGACAATAAAAGTATTTTAATTGGCAAAAAATCATGTCATTCAGTGATTTTTCTCTGTACTTTCCTGTTGTGGGGCCCACGTGCCATTTGGTGATGATGCACAGCATGTTATAAAAAAAGAGTCATCTAGTGGGTCCTACGCAAAATACATTATATACTCCCTCGTCTAATAATAATCTTGGCAGCACGTTAAAAAGAGTTAAATTTAGGAAGAATTCCACGTAGTCACAAATTTTTTTATTTACATAAAATTAGAGCCCAAAAAAATTGTTTAAATACCTATTACAATAAGTTTAAAAATTTTAAATACCACCATCCTACAAATCTGGAATTCTATTATTTTCTAAAAAATCTCAACCTTACCTTTGTCCCCTCGTTATTGCTCTTCTTCCTTATGACTTGGAGAGACTATTACTCCCTTCGTTCCAAAATACTATGTACATTTGGAAATATTATTATTCCAAAATATTGTGTATATTTTGCCAAATCACGTGACTTCCCCTTTCCAAAATTTGAGGAGACTTGGAAGGATTGACTAGAACTTTGTTCATGAACAATCATACGAGTTGGACAGGATATAAGGGAGAAAAAGTCATGAGAATTCCTTGTAGGCTTCATGGTCCAATAAAAATGGAAATTTTATCAAATGTATACAGTATTTTGGAACGGAGGGAGTATGAAAATAGCATAATTATGTTATTACGCGATATTTGATTCTTTGCACAAATGGTTGTTATCGAGGGCAAAACATTGCAGCAACTAAGCAATGCTAAGGTGTTGCGCTAGGTGCTTAGGCCATCAAGAGAGACCATTACAGGGTGGCGCCAATAGGCTCCCCGTTGCTTTACTCCATCTCACACTTCTTCACTTGCCGTCTTACTAGCGCGTCACCTATGATTGGAGATCCATCACCGACGGAGCTTTTTACATATGACCTGGCGCCAACTTTGGGTTTCTCATATTACCCGAAATCATTTTCTTTCTTCTATATGACCCAAAAAGTACCAAAAATACCCTTAAATTTAGGTATAAGCACCTACACTCTGCGTTTTTCTATATTACCCAGAATTTGATGAGCGGGTACCCGGAGAAGCTCGCGTTCAGTCTAAGAAGAAGGCAATCCATCTAGCATCTCCGCCCATATCATCACCGGCGCCGGCGCCGTCCAAATCGAGAAAGGTAATATTCACGCCAAAAAGCGGGAAAACGAGCGGGAATGACCGGGTATGTAAAAATAAGTGCAACTGAGGCATCGTACATCAAAAAATAGTACGTGAAGTGCAAATACGACGATTTTTGTAAATGATATTTGGTTCCAGAGAAGTTGAAAACTTGCTAAGTTTTCAGCTTGTCAGAAATATCGTGTCTTCGATGACACGACTGTAATGAAAAGTCATGTCTTCGACGACACGACTATAATGCAATAGTCAATGATTTTCAGTCATTTACGGTTTAAAACTTTACGATTTTTTTACTTATTTCGGTATTGTAATTTCAGGTACTGATGAAGAAGATAGCTGTTTGCTCACACTACAATGGAGTGTTTACACATTCTGATGCGTACGTGGGCGGGAAACGGAAGCTCATGCCTCTAGATACACAAGTAAAGTACCTGGAACTGCTGCAGCAAGTGGAAGAAAGATTACCGCTGAAGTCTGCATCTGGTACATTATCTTTGTCATATCGTGTTGACTTTGAATCCCCATACGTCCTTGAAGACGATAAAGACCTGGAGTCAATATTTATCCTTCACAAGAGCAAACAAGGCACAAATGGCCTACTCCACCTGTACGTGGAGGGGACTTCTACTGGCAATAACATGGAGGCACAAATGAATTCCAGTGCAAATAAGGAGGAGGAGAGGATACTAGAGGCAGAAGTGAGGCCGGCCAGTAAGACACCAGAGGAGAGGCTGTCCAGCCCGGTGATCTATACATGAAATATGCATTTTATTATCTCCTAAATTTATGTTTCTGCTAGTATTAGATTAGAATTATTGCTACTTTAATATAGTTTTTGGTTTTTGTAGGAAACAAGAGCAAAACGCAGAAATGAGATAAAACGCGATTCTAATGATTGAATATTCATAACTTCGATTGGATATCTCTGATGGGACTGATTTAAGCTTCATGTTAAAGTACACGAAGTCAGCTTTCCAACGCCACTGACTGTTCGCAATTCGGAGTTCTGAGCAAAAAGTTATGATCATTTGAAATATCGCACGCGGAAGAGGCACGATTAAAGAGAAGAACCATCAAGATGAGATTGGATGGATGAGATCGATACGACGGGTTTTTTGTTTAATAAAGAAAAAAAAATAGAAAAGGAATATGAACCGGGTCCGTTCCGGTCCGGTTCAATTAAAAGAAAAAGAAAAAAAAACAAGAGAAAACCGGCCCGAGCCAAAGCTCGGGCCTTTTGTCCAGAACGGAGGCGCTCGAGCTCTGCTCGAGCGCCGGTGAAGAACAGCCGGCGAGGACAGACGGTGGGCTGAGTTGCGACGGAGAAGACGGCGACTATCACGGCGGAGAGGTCGGCGGCGAGACTTGAAGAAAGAAAGAAAAAAAAACAGAGCTCTGTTTTGAGCTCTGTTTGAGAAGAAAATGGCGATGGGTTCCGGCAAAGGGCGATCGAAGCGGCGGAGCAGAACAGACAAGAGGCGGCCATTGGCGAAGGCGGAGCTCGAGCTGAAGGCGATGGCGGCAGAACGGCAGTCGTGGCGGAGTAGGAATTTGAGAGACGTGCTCAAATTGGATTTTGAAACGGATTTGGGACTCTGTTAAAAACAAAGCCGTGCTTCGATTTCGTGACGGATTTGAGTTTATCCAAATCCGAAATTGACGAGAATAGGACACTCTTTCGAAGCCTATAAATAGAGGAGGAACTGGACTGGTTTTGTGAACGAAAAAGGAGAGCTTTAACGAAGAAACAGAGGACTGATTTTCTGGCCGGAAAACGGAGCCGCCGGAGGAGAGGAAGACAGCGCCAGATTCCGGTAGTGCTTCGCCGGAACAAAAGGGAGAAGAGGAAGAAGTGGCCGGAGGAGGAAGAAAGGTACTGATTTGGAACTGCTACAGTAACCGGCCGTTAGCTACAGTGCACGGGTGAACGGAGAAGACGATGAATAGTGCCCTGTGTGATGAACAGTGATTTTTGCTACAGTACCCGTGAATAGTGCACAGCGAACGGTGTTTTCCGGTGAATAGTGCAAAATGACGCCAACGAATCAACAACGTTATCCACGTCCGATGGCCGGCTAAATCCTTGTCCAAGGCGTAGATGAAACCCGAGTAAATTGGTTGTATCGTTTTCTTTCATCTTAATCTTAATTTACCTTGATTGGTGTATGAATCTTATTATAGAATCACTGTTAATTTATTGAGGTTTATTCTATGTGCTCGAGAGAGGCTAGAGTGAATTCTTGTGAGTTTCAATCCGAGGAATACTTGCGTGTCCGAGAGGAACGTAAGTAGACTAAGGTGTTATAAAGGAATAAGATTTCATTGGTTTATGCTCGAGAGAGATAGATCACAGTTCCATATTTTTAATTGCTTATGTGTTACGTCTGAGAGGAGAGCACTACATTTTGAATTGATAAGTATATGTCCGAGAGGAATATACTAGCCAATCAGGAATTTATTCAACAGAGAGAGACGATAAGCTGGTTTATTGTGTGGTGGATTCGAAGCCTTGGCACTTCTCCATATTAGTTAAAATCTATTTTAAAGTAGTTAAATTTTATTACTTTCTCTAGATTAATTAAAACAAAATTTGCTTTCACTTGAATTTGGTAAAATATTAATCCGTCCCTGAGGTTCGACAACCCTTTAATACTCGTCGTAGTACAATTGCCTTGTGCACTTGCAAGGGTTTTAATTTTAAACGATCACCCGGCCAATAAGACACCCGCATCAGCAGTTGAAGGAGGAAGAGATGAAGATTATTCATTTGAAGTTGCGACGTAAGATTTCAAATTCGCTAACTGTCCACAAGTCGTGTTGTCGAAGACACGACTTGAGTAAAAGTCGTGTCGGCGAATACATGACTAAAAATAAAGTCGTGTTCTCAAATACACGACTAAATATAAAGTCGTGTTCTCAAGTTCATTCATACAATTATTTTTACGCAGATTGGGAGATGGGGAAGAAGATGAAGATGAAAATGAAGATGAAGATGTAGATGCAGACGAAGAAGAATTCTTCGATGAAGAAGAATTACCGTGGTCCGCAGATGAGTAGGATGAGCCTCTTACAGTACCACATTTTAGCCAGCCAGATTACACAGGAGCATCTACTTCTAGAGTTCCCATGGCAGGAGACACATGTAAAGGGAAATCTGTCGCGTCAAAGGACAATGAGTACCTCAATATTGATGGTGATGGTGGTTGGGTTGATGTACCTATTCTGCACAGGCCAGTCCTTCAAAACATTGTGAAGAGGAGACGATGTTGACCGAAAGTTTGTAAGCAGAAGACTACGAGGCACAACTTGCCTTAGGGGCTAGGTCGAAAGCATCAAGCAGTTCAAGATGGTTGTGACTGATTTGGCAATCAAATGGAAGTTCATGTTCAAAGTGGCGGATGAGAGCAAGGACACATTTGCTGCAACGTGCAAGGTTACGGGGTGCAAGTGGTACATACGGGCTTCGAACAGACTTGACGGAGTGAGCGTGACAAGGAGGGAAGGAAGGCATACATGTGACACTTCTGTAAGTTCGAAAGATCATCCATTGGCTTCTCACCTTTGGATTGCAAGGAAGTGTCATGGCCTCTATAAGGATTCAAACACCATAAAAATTGTAAATATCCAACAATACATTGAGAAGCATTGGGGCATGACAGTCAACTATAAAAGGGTATGGAGGGCGAAAGAGGAATTGATCCGATTGATCGTTGGCAACCCTGAAGATGCATATGGCATTTTGCCACATTACGGAAGGGAATTAGAGCGGTCTAATGCAGGTACACATGTGGTGATAGAAAGATCAGCTGATATACCTGAAATTGAAATTGAGTTAGCCGGCTATGACTTCAGACGTGTGTTTTGGATGTTTGGCCCGGTCGCAAGAGCATTCCGAAGAACACTAAGACCGTTGCTCACTGTTGATGGAACATTCCTAAAAGGAAAGTACCCTGGAGTTTTATTGGTTGCTACAGCAGTCGACGACAATCAACAATTAATGTGTCTTGCATATGTAATTGTCGATAAAGAGAATATCCAAACGTGATAAGTATAGACACAGGAAACATGACTATTCTTACAGTCGTGTCTTCCCACGACACGTCTAGGCATAAATTCGTGTCTTCAAAAACACAACTAGTCATATGATTGTTTAAATATAAAACCCTTGTAAGTGCACAAGGCTATTGTACTACGGCGAGTATTAAAGGGTTGTCGAACCTCAGGGATAAATTAATATTTTACCAAATTCAAAAGAAAGTAGCAGTGTTGATTCTTAGACTAAGAAAGCAATGAACTTTTAACTAAATTACTAGGATTCAATCAATATGGAGAATATCAAGGCAGAGAATCCACCACTAGACATGCAATTACTACTCTTGATTATTATTAAACGTAGATTGACATGATATGGGAATTCTTGTTCTTGATTGGACACACGAATTACTAATGAAATCACTAACGTTCTCGATCGAACACGAAAGTTCATCCACTATTGTGTAAATAATCCTATCCTTGATCGGGCATAGAATCAACACAATATCTAATTCCATTCATAATCAATTAAGTCTATGGTCAAGCACTCAAAAGAATACTCATGAAATTGCATTAAGAATGAATCATAATCAACTTTATAAAATTAAACTAACAAGAGTAGCAATACACATCTAGGGCTTCATCTAGCTTTGAATGAAAGTTTAGTTACACATAGAAAGAAAGAAAAGAAAAGTCTGTTTATGTAGATCCATCGTCATAAATCCTTCTTCTTCTTTGCTCTAAAAGACTCATTCTCTAGCCTCCAATATAGCTCAAAGGTAATCTCCAAGATGTCCCAAAACGTTCTCCCTTAAGGCCTATTTATATATTTGAAGAGAAACCACGAAGTCCCCTTCCAAATCCGAGTCGAAATAGGTCTTATTTTGGTTTACAACACACGGCGATCGATCGCTCCGTATTGTCGATCGATCACAATTCCTTCATTATTTTCCTCCGATCGATCGTTTTGTCGATCGATGGCATATGATTCCGATCGATCGCTATTACTGTCTTGCGCATATCAACAACTCCAGTAGATACGATCGATCGTTTTTATTCCGATCAATCGTTTCATTCAATAACACTATTTTGCGGTTCAGGCGATCGATCGCGTTGAATGGCCGATCGATCGTAGTTACTGTTCATAATATTCAAATAGCTATAACTTTCTGCTCCGAACTCCGAATTGTACGTAGTTGGTGGCTTGGAAAGCTGACTTTTTGAACTTTCATATGAAGCTTGAATCAGTCCAATCCGAGATTTACACACGAAGTTATGATGATTTAACCATTGAAGTCTATTTTCACCTCATTTCTGTGTATTACTCTCATTTCCTACAAAAACCAAAAACTATATTAAAGTAGTAGTTATTCTAATCAAACAGTAGCATAAACATAAGTTTAGGAGATAATAAAATGTATATTTCATGTGTAAATCATCATATAGTCATGTTTTTATACACGACCTTCTATTCTCCTGAAGCCTTATTTGTTTAATATGCTTTGCCTCTCAATTGTACAGAACGTAGTTCCTCACCTTACTAAAATGTTTTCTCTCTACGAACCCTCCGGCCTCTCTGGACACTATTGTCTCTGATAGACAGAAGGGCCTTTTGAGAGCGGTCGCCGATGTCTTTCCCGAGGCTCACCATGGGTTTTGCCTAAGGCATATGGCCGCTAATATGTTTAATCATTGGAAGGATAAGTACCTGAAGGAACTTCTATTCCAAGCTGCAAGATGCTTCAGGAGACTAGAATCCGATGAAACCATGGAGAAGATGAAGGAACACAATGAGGCGGCCTGGAAATATGTTGACAAGATTCATAAAACACATTGGGCTAACATGGAATATCCGGGTAAAAGGTACGACACTCTGACATCAAGCAGGTCTAAAAGTGTAAATAATATGCTTCTGAAGGCTAGGTTTTGGCCAATCACTCGGTTGATCGAGCAAACGCATTCGACCACAATTGCCCATTTTCAGAGACGCCGAATGAAAGCAGAAGGGTTGCCGACTCCGTTAACAAAGTGTACACATAATCATATCAATCAAATGAGGAATTAGAGTGCTGGAACAATTCGAGTGCAACCGATATCATTATGGCAGTTTGAAGTGACATCTTTATACCATGTGGTAAGCATAAATTCATGTCTTCGAAGACACGACTATTCATACAGTCGTGTCGTTGAAGACACAACTAATAAATAATTTGTGTCGTGAAGACATGAGAAGTCATACAGTCATGTCTTAGACGACATGAGTATCCTTCGAAGACACTGATGTTGTTGATGTTTATTCATAAGGATGTTGTTAACCTTACGAAGAGAACCTGCACATGTGGCTTCTTCCAGAGCATGGGACTTCCATGCAAGCACGCCATGGCATGTATTGATGAGAGGAGTTTGGAACAAGTAGAATATTGCGAGAAGTAGTACTATGCAAGTATGTACCGTACCACGTACAAAGAAGTAGTGTTTCCTACTTTAGACAGAAGTCAGTGGGGGAATTACGGGGTTTTATTTAAATGCGAACCGCCCATGCTTGAAGCTCCAAAAAAGGGCAAGAGAAAGACAAAGAGAATTGAGTCACAGCCCGAGCCACCTGCAAGGTCGAGTTCGAAATGTGGGAATTGTCAGCAAGTTGGTCACAACCGTAAAAGGTGCACTAACCCAACAGTTCCGAAAGAAAATAAGAAGCGCAGGAATCAAAGACTCCCGCAACAAAGCAAACTTACTACAAATGAGACTTCGCATATACATTGCTCCGGCTTACCTAAGCCTCCACCATTCTTCAAGTAGATCGTATTCAAATGTTGGTAGAAGAAAGAATATTTGTACCAAAATGTTTGCATGTACAGGAAAAAAATATTATAAATGAAAAAATATATTTCATGTATCAGTCGTGTATCTCCATTATAGTCGTGTTGTATAAGACACGATTACGTGAACACAGTAGTGCTTATAGCATTAGAGTCGTGTTGTTGAAGACACGAAAAATACAAAAAACAAGACTCCTTTATAGTCATGTCATCGATGACACGACTATAACGCTATAAGCACTACTGTCTCCGTTATAGTCGTGTCGTCGACGACATGACTATAATGCTATAAACACTACTATCGTCATTATAGTCGTGTCATAAAGTGTGAATCAGCAATTACTATTGTTTCTTCACGTAGATGAAAAAAATGTATTTGCATTATAGAAAGTATATACATCAAATAATCTGAGTACAAAAAATTAACTCGGGTACAAAAGAATATATGTACAAAAGAACAAAAGAAGTTCAGTCTTCATTCGTCATCCTCAAAAAACCGGCAACTGTGATTTGGTGCTTTTTGTCTTTAATTGAGTCGTCGTCAAATTCACTGTCAATCTCCCCGCGAATCATAGATGTAGCAATGACTGGGCGCCAGAAAATGTAATTCTAGCCTGATCAAAGTCGGGTGGGTTGACATTGGACGCCAAGTGCGTGACGTACATCGTGACGAATATGCCACAGTCTTTTGAGTTTTGTTGGCAGGGACGCTTTGGCGATCTGAGTCATCTTCCAGTCGATGAAACCGAACCACCCCAGCTTGCTTGCCATCACAACGTTCATAAACTGCGTGAATTTATCAGCTGCAACCCTGTGATGAGGGTACAGTGAGGATTTGCCGGAAAGCGAGTTGTAGAAGCGTCATACACAGTGCGGGAAGTTTACATAGATGAGGCAGAAATGGGAGCCAGTGCAGATTGGGAAAAATGCGTAGAACATGTTCCTGTTCAATCCATTCGCATCCTCGTAAGCTTTTTTATCAATTTCGTATTATCGCCTCCTTCTTTGTGTTCCTGCAAAACCGCAAGAGAGTAAGTAAATGATGCTGGGAATGTCATCTTATCACTACCGATGCAGGGAACACTTACATTGTCGAATATCTCTTTGAATGCGTGGCATCCAAAAAAATAGAAGGGATACTTCATCTCTTTTCTCTCATTGGACTGCCGCAAAAGACTCAAAAACTCATCTATAACTTGTAGAAAACAACAACATAGTCAGAAAAGTCGAAGTAAGGAAAGACACGACTTCTATTGAAGTCGTGTATATTATAGACGACTTCAATAATAGTCGTGTCTTCGAAGACACGACTATGAGTGAAGTCATGTCATAGAATACACGGCTTTACATAAACTCGTGTCTTCGAAAAATAAAAAGATGAAAAATCGAAAACATAATATATATTTACATTAGTGTTTATTTCTGTGATTTGCAGGAGGGATACGTAGTCCTCATCGCATAGCATGGGGATTGGATAAGCCTTCCTCGGATTGGCGATCCATCCATATATTGCCATTCTATCCCTTTCCAACAAGACTCCCATGTCGAAGCAGAAGTCCAAATGAGAATAGTCTTCTTGGAGTTCAATTCCAGCCTTTCGAGGGGTTTGGAGGACATCAACAGGATGGGATGAGGTTAAGCCTGTCGCCTCCTTCTCCATCTCCTCCTCCTCCTTCACCTCCTCCTTGTCCTTCTTCCCCGCCTCCTCTATCGCCAAATACTCCTCCTTCATCTCCTCCTCGTCTTTCTTCTCCGCCTCGTCTATCGCCAAATCCTCCTCATTTGCCACCCCAATATACGACTGCTGCAAGGAAGAGATAACCTCATTAATGATAGAGGTTGTTTGTTGATCGGAGATGGTCTCATCGGAGTCACCTTTCTGTTCTTCCCCCAAATTCCTCTTTGCCTGCTCCTCCGTCATTCGCCTTATATGCTCATCTTCACGTATCCTCTGCATTTCTGTAGTCGAGACGGCCCTCCTTCTCTTCCTTACCACCGTACCTTTGGGGAATAGGTCTCGTCTGTACTTTTCATGGTTTTCCACTTCTGCACGCTCCATATGTTCGTCGAAGTCTGGTTGGAGCTTCTTCATAAACATCTTCGCAAAGGATCTCCTTGTCGCTAATTTAATCTTCTCTTCCTCCTGCGTGTGATTGATGGGAGCTAATTGACATTTTACAGAGTCTTGTCAGTAGTAACACGAAAATTTAAATAGACGTGTAGATTGTGACACAAAAAATCAAATAGTCGTGTATAATGTGACACGAAATATTTAATAGTCATGTATAATGTGACATGAAATATGCTATAGTCGTGTAGAACTTACCTTTACCCCATTTGAAGGAGTCACCGGCTGACTTGCGTGCCAGCTCCTTTGTCCGCATATGCACCAAAGTTTTATTCATCTCCTCCTTGTCATCGATTTTCTGCTTTCGCTCCTCCTTGTGATACACCGACGACTTCTTCATCTTCTCCTTCTTTGGCTCCTCAATTCTCTCACCTTTTAAAAGCAGTGATGTTGCGGCGATAGATGCCTTGATAGAGTGAAGAACCTCTCGCAGAGGTGCAACACTCTTTCCCATCTTGTCATAGGAAGACAGAGCGATCTCAATTAATGACGTTATGCCCTCAAGCAAACCCTCCAATTGGCCCATCGCATTTGACTCAGCGGCTGTCCTCGAGGAAGAGGGGGAACCGTGCATGGGAGTCTTCTTCATTTCGTGCCTCTCCGTCTTTTGTCGTCATGGAGGGGCTATAGAGGGAGACGAAAGTAGGCATGCCTCTTCTTATATGGGGAAGATTACATCAATGACTTCTTCCCATACTTGGAGATTATCAAACACGCCCTTCCAGTAGTCTGCCATACGGTGCTTCTTCTGTGCACCATGCTTGACCTCTGTAATTAGGGCCCCACTTCCTGGCCACCTTTTCACCCGTGGAGTGATAGGGCCGACGACAGGATGGAACATTGTCGTGTGCTCAAAAAACCAAATCTGCATAGTTAGAAGATGAAAACATTAGTAACAGTCATGTATTTTAGTACACGACTACATATAAAGTCATGTATTCTGCAACACGATTATATACTTAGTCGTGTATTCATTACATGACTATATATAAAGTCGTGTTGCAGAAGAGATGACTTTATATGAAGTCTTTCGAAGACACTAAAAACATATAAATGGTAATACCTGAGTGACATATGAGGCGCCATTTAGGTATCCACCGGCCCGCGCCGCTCCTTCAGATCTGAAACCCAGTTGTCTGCTGGTGTGGGTTAGACCAAAAACCAACACTTTATGGATAGCCCCCACCCAATTGTATGAGCTCAATCTTGGGAGGTCTTCTATGTAACGATACAAACAGGGCAGCAGCGCTCTAGTGTTGTGTGCAAACAGCACTGCGGAGAAGACAAAGCAGATGATCATTCTCGCCATGTCCTTCTCTCTCATCTTCATTTCACCAATGCTAACCTTCTCAATAATTTCCTTAATGTGTGGAATATCCGGTCTCCTCACGGCGAAGTACTTTATGAAGAATTCACCTTGCGGTCGGTGTAGCAAGGAGGGAACGACCTCAACTGTTTCACCTTTTGCGGGCAATCCAGTGATAAGAGCAACTTCTTGCTATGTGAAATGTAGCGACCTTCCTTTGATATTGAAGACCTTGGCCGACTCATCCCAATACCTGACTAAATGATCCAGGAGGTTCCGCAAAACTATGAGCTCCTCACCTCAAAAAATGATAGAGAAACTAGCTTCTCTGATCAGTTGACAACATCTTTGGTGATGTCGTAGGAGGGCCGCACACTTTTTCAGCACCCTCAGTTGACAAAACGTCCGAAGAACCGGGTGCGCATAGTATGTTCTCTTGCCTGATGGGTCCATCGGAACCTTATTCTTCCTGCCCCTCTGTTTTCGCTCTCGAGGTACAAACAGAAAATCCTGATCCTCCTCCTCTTTCCTTGGTATTTGCTCCATAGACTCATCTCTTTTTGTATCCATCTGCAAGGAGATAGGTAGAGTGGTTAATAGAAAAGTCATGTCGAGAAAACACAAAAAATATAAACATCGTGTCGTCAACAACACGACTAAATATTTAATCGTGTCATCGAGTACACGATTAAATATAAAGTCGTGTCTTCAAAGACACGACTGTATATTTGAAGATAAAAATCAAAAGTCGTATAGTCTGAAACAAAAATCACTACGGATTGTTGTAACTTACCGCGGTGTAGTTTTCTGTATTTCCTTTTAAGACTCTTTTCCAGAAAAAACCAAGTAATCTCGCTGCAAACCGTACCCAAAAAACTGCCCAAATGCAATCAGTCACTCCGTCGGTTGCATGTAGGTGCAGGGAGCCGCGGGGGAAAGTCAGCAAGATGACGCTCCGAAATCCCCGCAGGAGACCACTTCAAATCGCCGCCTTTGCCCACTCTTTGTCATTCCTGTCGGTTGTAGATATGCGAAGGTATCGTTGAAATCTGCAGGGGGACGTGAATAGGAGCGTCGAAATCCATAGAGGGCAGCTCGAAATCGCCAGTGGAATTGCCGCTCGAACTCACCGGTGGAGTCGTCGTGGAAATTGCCGATCGGAACTATTGTGTTCTTCGTGTCTTCTACAACACGCTTCTTCACAAAGAAATGGCACGAAAAACAGAATAGAAGGGTATTTTTGGTACTTCAGGTGTCGATTCCTGATCATATGGGATTTCGTCGAAAAAACTAGGTAATATGGGGAAAACAAAAGTTGGCGCCAGGTAATATGAAAAAAACTCTCATCGACGGCCACTATGGGCTCCTCATCTCTGCCTACATTCACTGTTGTGCATCCATGGCTAGGGTAGGCAAGGCTGGACAAGTACCTAGAAGAGCATAATTATTCTGTTTTTTTAAATACAATTATACTACTCGTAATAAAAATGAGTATTTTAGTCTTTTAATTGCAAGCTTGGTGTTATTTGATTGAAACCATTGGCAAAGTAGTTATGCTTAAATAAAAAGTTATGTGATTAAATGTGAAATTCTCCCTTAAATTTATTGACCTGTAGGGTCCACAATATTTCAAGCCTCCACACGTTCGTTAGGATCTATGGTCCTATGTGGCAAATCCAGTCATTGAATTATGGATATGTAATTGTATGAATGCACTCAAACTGTTTTTGGGCAGAGGGAGTAGCACCAAACGCATTATCAGACCCTATTTATTGGATGAAACTGATTTTTTAAGCACCAAACGGCCCTTAAATCATTCCCTAGTTAGTTGTTAAGTACTGATTGTTGATGCTCCAATACTATCATATATCACATGATGTGGAACATGAAGAACTATAAGGGACCTCATCGGACGCCTACTCCCCCATCCCAATCTCTAGGGTGCGTTTGTGTGCTGATTCTCTGAAAAAAATCAGGTTGATTCGGCCTAATTCTTCTTATTCATGTTTATTTACTGATTTTAGTGATAGGAGCTGCTGATGGTGATAGGTGAAAAAAATCACCTATTTTTACCTATCACCTGATAGGGTGTTTGGTTACTGATTTGCTCAATTTTTACTCTTGACGGTGAAAATTGAAAAAAATCAGCAAATCATTACTGATTCTCTTTCGAATGAGCATTAGCCTAAATTTTTTTTTTGTCACCTCCACCATCGCCACCACCCACGGCCAGCACCACCCACCACCACTGCCACCACCCACCATCGTCGCCACCCACCGCTTACCACCATCGTCGGCCATCGCCTGTCGTCGGCCACCACCCACCACCACCATCGCTACCGACCACCATCGCTGTCGTCGTCGGCCACCACCCACCATCGCCGTCGACCACCACCGCCACCGTCGGTCGTCGACCACCGCCAACGTCGTCGGCCACCCACCACCGCCACCGTCGCCAGCCACCGGCCACCCGCCGCCACCCACCACCACCATCGCTGGCCACTGCCCACTTGCCGCCGGCACCACCCACCACCAACGCCGCCATCCGCCGTCCAAAAAAAAAAAATTCACCGGCTTTGCCAAACACAAATCAGGCCTGATTTTTTTTTTTAGGTTCCCAAACGCAAGTCACCAATGAAGAGTTAGGCTGATGGTAAAAGACTGAAAATATGATTAATTTCATGTTCCCAAACAGATTTTTCACAATCAGAAAAATCACCTACAAATCACCTTGATTATTTTCAACCTAATTTTTTTTTTTACCAATCACTATCAATTTTCAAACACACCCCTAGTCTCTATCCCAGCATCTCTCTCCGTAAGCCTAGGTTGGTGGAGGATTTAGTATTTCACTACTGTCATGAAGTCTATCCTTCCATCAGCGCAACCTCACAATCACACAGATATAACTAATCATCATAACAATTAACACTTTTTTAGTCCACCTAGCCTGCATGCTGTAGCGTTGGTGTGCTGTAGGCCCCTGGCCGTTAGATCATGGCCAGGAGCTTGTCCACTTAGGAGGGGACAAGGCCATGGTCATGATCTAAGGGCGACGATGTGTACAACGCTCTAGCCTGCACTGCAGGCTAAATTTATCCTTATCACATATCACACATGCTTGGACAAGAAATGCTTATTTGCATTAATACTGCGTCTCTAATAGAGATTATCTTTTTTACCAAAAAAAATAGATATTACCCAACTAACTACGATAAATAAATGTGGAGGGCATTCTACGAGAGAATAGTATCTTGGCAAGACTCTGCCTGTTGACAGGCACTTGCCGATAATAGAGCGGTGGATGTTAAATTGGATTATAATCGAATTATAATTATGGAATCATTTGCAAGGGGGGGCCCATTAAAAGATCGGCCGTAGGTGGCCTTAAGCCATTCGCTTTCGCGGTCATTGGGTTCCATCAAAGTACAACCCAAGGCCCAACCCAGGGCCCAAGATGGAATTGGCGTCAGGGCTGAGCTGACATGAGCATCGCCGGCCCATATATTTTTTTGCTAAAAAGAATTGGGACAAAGTCGAGCAAACAGTGTCGGTGAGCCACCTCTCTTTCCTAGCCCGTATTACAGAATTACCAAAATACCATTCCGAGAGTAACATCGCCTAGTTTGACTCTTTTTACTGGACTCTAAACGAAAACCCCAAAATACCCCCCACTAAGCTCTCCCAGGAGAATACCAAGCTGGCATGTTAACATAGTGTTGGTCACCAATCAACAAGAGACACGTAACCTAAAATTAGAACATCACCGGTTTAGCCTCACCCATAGATCACGCTGGCATGCCAGCTGGTGTGGTATCTATACCGAAAAATATCTCCGTTGCCACCAGAGTCCAGAAGCTCCAGCAGGACAGAGCCGCCATATGAGCCAAAGCCACGCCCCCACAAGGTCACGCTCCATGCGCCATGGCGGCCACTCCAAAACCAGTGAAACCATAAAAACGAGACTTTTACCAGGCCCAGACCTGGATCGGAGCAGCAGGAGACGAAGGAGCATAGATTGGGTTTGGAGTCACGGGATGAGCATGACGGCCGTCAACGCCCCGTCAGCTCTTCCTCCTCCTCATTTACTCGCACTCTCTGCTACTTCCAGCTTATCTCTGCTTCTTTAATGGCGATTCCTCCCTAGTCTTTTCTGTTTTCTTTGCTTGGGCGGTTTGCCTTCCTCGGTTGGGCAATCTTGGTGGTCTCGCTTCTTGACGAATCTGCGATTTCCGCGTTCGAAGACGAGGAAGACAGCTGGTAGGGACTGTAGAAGAACCAGTTGTCGGTTGGACTCCCTGCGTTGACATATATGGTGGCAGCTGAACCGTGTGAGTTCTATATGCGGAAGTGGGACTTTGGATGGATCTGTAGTGTGTTTGGGGCATAAAGTTGTGACCTTTGTGGGTTTTGGTGGTGGTTAACTTCAGTTAGAGATGGTTTTGTTGGATTTGTAGTTGCTATGGGGTCTTTGGAGAATGGGGTGTTTGTGAAGAGGGCTCCGTTGCTGCGGTCTACTTCGAGTAGGGCGGATCGTCCTTTCCTGCACCGGCCCAGATCAAGATTGGCGCGGTTTGTGCTTTTTGATAAGGTTGATTATGTTCAGTGGGTTTGCACCATTGCGGTCTTCTTCTTTGTGGTTATTCTCTTCCAGTCGTTTCTACCTGGTTCTGTGGTGGAGAAGTCAGGCAATTCCGGTCTGCAGACTGCGCTTGTTTCTAATGAAATGGCGGAGATGAGGCGGTGGGATTTCGGGGAAGGGATACGGTTTCAGCCATTGAAGTTGTTGGGGAAGTTCAGCAAGCAGGCTAAACATGCGAATAGTACTGGTGCCTCGAGCAAACGGGGCATTCGCACTGCCCTGCGGAAGCCGAAGCTTGCAGTGGTTGGTCCTAAATTAAGAGCTCTTCTTCTCATGTTACATATAATTTCGTTCCGCTTGGGTTTCCGATGTATGTCTTATTGTTATGTGGTGGAATTTGCTTCAGGTTCTTCCCGATATGTCAATGGATGCAATGCAGTTGCTGATGGTCAGTGTAGCGAAGTCTTTACAGGAGATTGGTTACGCAATTGAGGTACTTTCTCACAGCCTCATTATGCATGTTTTTCTTGTATACTGATGGTTCTTTATGTTATAAATCTGTTTAAACCTTCTTTTAGATATTTTTTCCATTTAGATCGCTTAGTAGCCATGAATTTCTCGTAATTGTTTCCTATGTCTTTTGACCGTACATGATAGAGGATTTCATTTGAAGTCTTGGTGCTCGAAGAGCTTTTCATGGTCAGACAGGGGTGGTGAATTCTGTTTATCTTTGTAATATGACTTGACCAAATAGGGGTAACTTTTTGTGAGCTTCCATGTCTATGTTTTGCAGGTTTATTCACTTGAAGACGGTCCTGTTCATACTGTTTGGAAAAAAATTGGTGTTCCTGTCAAAGTCCTGCAACTTAACAAAGAACAGAAAACTGCTATTGATTGGTTAATGTAAGTCATGAGTATCTCAAAAAGGAAATCTGTTCCTTGGAAAGTTCATTTAAAAAGACTATGTGTGATTTAGTTGTGTGTTCCTTTTTTGTCATTGGAGAATAAGCCTAATCAAATCTCCTTTCTTTTGAGCCATAATTTATCTGTTGGTTTTGTTTTGTAGCTACGATGGTGTTCTCGTCAACTCTCTTGAGGCAAAAGAAGTTGTTTCCTGGTAGATTATCTGTTTCCAGCTTCCATATTTATATGTTATTCTCCAATCAATTTGCATTATATTGATTCTTTCAAAGGTCCTTATCGTATGTAGGATACATAGTGGTATTGGAATGTGTGAGACACTTTTGAATTTGAAAAGATGGCGATATATAATGGTACCATCTAATTGTACGGGCGGGAATGTGTTGAAAATAACTAGAAACAGTTTGCACGTTTAGGTCAAATTCAAACATGTCATGATCGGATAATTTGGTAACAATGTATGTTTTTCCACTTACAGTCTTTCGCAGGAGCCTTTCAGATCGTTGCCTCTCGTGTGGACCATACATGAAAAGACATTGGCTCTTCGGTCACGCAACTACACCTTAGATTCACAACTTCAGCTAGTCAATGACTGGAAACGTGCCTTCAACAGGGCTACAGTTGTTGTTTTTCCAAACTATTATTTGCCGGTAAATCTTATTCTATCTATTCAAATTTGAGTGCAACTGCATTTAAATTCTGATTATTTCCTTCTGGCACTTTTCTGTGTACTATGCTCACAGATGATGTATTCTGCTTATGATGGTGGCAACTACTTTGTTATTCCGGGGTTTGCATCTGAAGTATTGGAGGCTGAAACCGTCTCTGCCTTGAACAGCAAAAATGATATTCGAACTGGCATGGGCTATAGTCCAAAGGACCTTATTATAGCAATAGTTGGGAATCAGTTTTTGTATAGCGGTTTGTGGGTGGAACATACACTTGTTTTGCAAGCTGTTCTGCCACTTCTGTCCAAATTTCCTTCTGATACAATTTCCAAGTCGTATTTGAAAGTTGGAATATTGAGTGGAAATTCAACAAGTGGCTATAAAGTGGCTCTAGAGGTATACTGGCTTATCCTCAATATAAAATAATTGTTAGTGGTTTGCTCCAGCTATGCATCATAACTCTGTCGTTTGCTATTTCCAACAGGCCATTGCTCTTAACCTTGGATTCCCTGAAGGCACTGTGCAACAGATAGGAGTTGATGGTGACTTTAGCAGCTTTCTTAGTATTGCTGATCTCGTGGTGTATGGATCGTTTCTTGAAGAGCAAACTTTTCCTCCTGTTTTAGTTCATGCAATGTGCTTCGGGAAGCCCGTAATTGCACCAGATCTTGCCATAATAAGAAAGCATGTATGTCTATCGGTGATTTTCTTTACTGCTTTTATTGGTTTAAAACTAATTTGAAGTAACCTAACTACCTACTTCAACAACACTCAGGTTGATGACCGGGTAAATGGTTACCTCTTCCCAAAGGAGAATATGGGAGTTTTAACCCAGATTTTGTCTGAAATAATCTTAGACGGTAAAGTGTCACATTTGACTGATAATGTAGCTTCAGCGGGGAAGTCCTGTGCAAGGAACCTCATGGTTGCAGATACTCTGGGAGGGTATGCTTCATTGCTTGAAAATATTCTCAACTTTCCATCGGAAGTTTCTATTGCCAAAGCTTTTACAGAAATACCTGCAACGTTAAAAGAGAAGTGGCAGTGGAATTTGTTCAATGAAATCACAGACTTGAAGTATTTGAACAGAACATTTACTAGTTACCGCTTTATAGACAATGTAGAGGGAGTACTAAACCACCCTCTAGCCAATGGCAGTAATGTAGTGCAGGAAGCTTTCTCTATAGCTGATTGGGAGGAAGAGAAAGCTATTGAGATGGCTAATGCCATAAAGAGACGGGAAGATGAAGAGGTATGATCCAATTGGCCTTTTCGATGATTTACTGGTCTCGTAAGGACTATTGGCCAGTTATGTTCTCTCTATCATCATCATTGAATGGAATTCAAATATCTTTTATGCAGTTAAAAGAGAGAACGGATCAACCTCGTGGGACATGGGAGGAAGTCTACCGAAATGCGAAAAAGGCTGACCGCTCTAAGAATGAACTGCATGAAAGAGATGATCGGGAACTTGAAAGAACAGGCCAACCTCTTTGCATATATGAACCTTACTTTGGTGAAGGCACTTGGCCTTTTCTGCATCACATGTCGTTGTATCGTGGAATAGGGTTGGTAAGCTATTCTAGCTCCTTGATTTCTGTTGACTTATTTAATGGACTTAATATTTTCTCATTAAAATTTGGATAAATATATGTCAGTCTACAAAAGGTCGAAGATCGGGAGCAGATGATGTAGATGCGTCTTCTAGGCTTCCCATACTGAGTGATCCATATTATCGAGATGTTCTAGGAGAGTATGGTGCCTTTTTTGCAATAGCAAACAGGGTTGATCGGATCCATAAGAATGCTTGGATTGGATTTCAGTCTTGGAGAGCTGCAGCAAGAAAGGTATAACTTGATAGCTTTGGCATGACTTCTATTTTAGGATTCTTGCTATTCTTGTATGTCAAATTATAACTAATTATGTTGGTTTGTTCATGGTGTCTGAAATGCATAGTATTTAAGGAAATGAAAGGCGTCCTTGTTGCCTGCCCTTGTTTTGCTAAGTGACTTAATGGAACAAATGAGAGTAGGCTAAGGCTAGTCTAGTCTATCCTTAACACCTTTCCAAGCATCCCCATCTGACATAATGGAAGGAAAATTGGCTTGAGGGTGGGGGAGAGGAGGAAATTGACTTTCATGAATCCGCCAGGTTGAAAGCATACAATGCCTCACATGAAAAGAAAGACATCTAGTAAATTATTACAACATGGTTTAAGAGTTTCACCTTTCCAGAAATAAGAAACAACGATACATATGCTTCTATTAATATACTGTTGCCGTTTACAGAAGAAACAATTGCTTTTCAGTGATATTACATGTATTGATTCATTTTGTACCATGATGGACAGGAATCTTTGTCGAAAATTTCAGAGAAGGCACTATTAAAGGCCATAGAAGCACGGACACATGGAGATGCATTCTATTTTTGGGTTCGCTTGGACAGAGACCCCAGAAACGCTTTACAGCAGGACTTTTGGTCCTTTTGTGATTCTATCAATGCTGGAAATTGCAAGTAAGATACATTACTTTCCTAACTATCTTGCTGAATTTGGGCAATTTCACTTGTGGAACGCATATATATTTTAATAAGAAGACGTGACTGAAAAATGTAACATTGGATGTATGTCTGATTTCGCCTTCATGTTTTTTACATCAATTTTTCTGGATGAAGATCTACTGTGTCTGAAGCCCTTGGAAGGATGTATGGGATAAAGAGCAATAAACAAAAAACCTTGCCACCCATGCCTACAGATGGTGGTTCATGGTCGGTCATGCATAGCTGGGCTTTGCCAACTCGATCCTTTCTAGAGTTTGTCATGTTCTCAAGGTAAAGTGCACAATTTGGTGTCTGAAGTATCATCTAATAGAGTTAGTTTCTTTTGAAACTGGTTGTTTTCATGTTAAGGTACTCGTAGAACACATGCATCTATCCTTTTAATCACCTCACTGCTGTTGATTTTGCAGAGGTTGGCCTTAGAATGGGCACGAATTTTGTTTAATAACCACTATATAATTTAATCTACCCTTTCTTACTATACCTCTTTACATTTTGTTTTTCAGAATGTTTGTGGATGCCTTGGATGCTCAAATGTATGATGAACATCATCAAAGTGGCCACTGTTGTTTGAGTTTATCTAAGGTATTGTGCGTTAATATTAGTTTCATATGCTCATATAGTGGCTGAAGTGTTATATTTTTAGTGCATTCAATGGTGTACTTGAAATGGCTCATCGTGTAGGTGTCCTTAACTGGAGGGTCACTAGCACTGAGGCTTTATGCAAATCTCAAAAGTTTAAGCTGCATAAAAGATCATAGCCACTGTAGACGATCAATTATTATTTTTACGTAAATTCTTATAATTTTTGTGATAAATTTGTTATACAGGATCGACACTGCTATTCGCGTGTGTTAGAGCTAATTGTAAATATATGGGCCTACCACAGTGCAAGAAGAATAGTATATGTCAATCCTGAGACGGGTGTGATGACAGAGCACCACCAGCTAAAGAGTAGAAGAGGTCAAATGTGGGTGAAGTGGTTCTCTTTCAATACCCTGAAGAGTATGGATGAGGATTTGGCTGAAGAATTGGACGTAGACAAGCCAAACCGCCGATGGCTTTGGCCTTCCACTGGTGAGGTCTTTTGGCAAGGCATCTACGAAAAAGAGAGAGATCAACGCCACAAGATAAAGGAAAGAAGGAAACAGCAGAGCAGAGATAAAATTTCAAGAATTCGGAGGCGACATAGACAAAAAACGCTTGGGAAATATGTAAAACCAACCCCAGAAGATTTAGGAGTGCTGAATTCCACGGTGACAACTGACGTATTATAACAAGAAGGGGTTTACAACGGATTTCATGTATGATTCAATTCTTTTCATTCTTCTCTTGTCAAAGTCCTTTTTTTTTGGGTGATGGAGAGCTGTGATTTTGTTTGTAAAGAAATAGGGGGAAAATTGCTTTCCCCAAGATACTGGTGTCTGAATTGAAAAGAAAAATCCATGGTGTAAATTTAATTTCAGGTGAATTTCAGGCCCTGTAGCACCATACAAGAAGTGACTTTAGGCCATTCCGAAGAATGGATCTCATCCATTGAGAATTGTAATTTTCCAATTGATGAAGGGATCCACTTTGTAGACTGTCCATGTTACATTTAACTAAAATCTAAAATTTATATAAAACGCTCTTTTTCGTAAAGCAAGTATAAACTCCCTCCATCCAATATTGTCTGTCTGAATTAAAAAAAAAAGCCCAATGCGAGCTTTGATTTTGGAATTAAAGGCAATATTACTTCAATTTCAGAGGTTTGTGGTTTGACCCCAGGAAATCTATTATTTTTTCTTCTATACCATTTTATACAGTTCACCATTCCGAGTCAAATTCATGATCTCAAACGCCAAGGAATGACTAGTATCATCTTCAAAGTCTGTTGAAAGTTTTATAAGTGCAACTCTGCGATTTAGGCACCTGGATGACAAATATTTAGGCGATCCTCAGCACATAAATGTTGAGAAGGAGCATTCACTATGACAAATTTGAGAACCAAGAAGAGAGATCTATACTATCTTCTGCAAAAAATTTAACCATAAAGGTACTAAATACAAAATTGTTGATCATGGGACTAGACTTAAGTAACCCTCCCCTCCTCTTGCTGACATGCCATCCTTGGGGCTGAAAAACAAACCACGAATCATGTCAACAAATGTTAGCAAAAATCTAAGGGGGATGCATGAAAAGAAGTGTGAGAATCATAATCATAATCAAGTAACGCATTTTCTCAATTATTTGGGGTCGACGACATTAATCTTACACCTTCATTTAAAAAATATTTTACGCTAACTCTTTTGTAAGAGAAAATAAAGTCGTATCCTTTTTATTAATTATATCCAAGTTCTCTGAGGGGTCTCTCTCTCTCTCTCTTTTGACATTATTTACCTACATCCATTTTAATTTTATGGCAGAGGCATCCATTGGTCTTCTTTGCATATACACATACCAATGCAACCTACATTCTCTCAACTTCTCCTTTAAAGGAGCTACTCATAAACTTTCATGAATAGATTCATTTTTAATCTTATATCTCCTAGCTATCCCACTCATCTACCTTAACATTTTTATTTTGGCAACATTCAACTTATCTGTATGACTTCTCTTTAATGTCTAACACTCCGCTCTATAGAGTATTAAAGGCCTAATGACTGTCCTATAGACCTTGCTTTTAAGCATTTTTTGAACACGTCTATCACACAAAACTCCCAAAGCTACCTTCCACTTTGTCCACCCTGCATTTATCCTATGTACCATATCACTATTAATATTGTCTTCTTTATAGATAATAGATCCTAAGAGCAAAAAAAATTGAAAAAAAGTGTGAGAATAAGAGCAAAAAAAGTTGTAGCCTACCTCCACCTATGGTTGCTTCAGGTAGCCGTTCAATTGAATACTTATGCATAGTGATGTACATGATGGGTACACCAGGGGATTTGTAAACATTTATAAATACAAGCATACATTAATCGTGTAGCATATTTACAAATGGAATTTTACATCTACACTACCCAAGGTGTAACAGATTCATTGACAACGTGAAAACACAGATCAAGGACGTTTTTTTTTGGGTGAGCAACTAGAACTGTGAACTCCCAATTTAAATGTTCGAGACAATTACATCAAATAATTAACCATACCTTGCGGATCCTCCGTCTCAAGTCTCTATCACATGTAGCAACACTGTAGCACTTGCTGCCCAATGAACATTTCACATAAACATTCTTGTTCAAGAAATAAATAATACATTACAAAAGTATGGTATAATTTAATGACTATAAAAGTAAAGATGCATCCCCATTTTTTCAAGTTGGATAAGCAGGGACATTGAAGATGCTAAAAAATACTCAACTGATGCATTCCAGCTTTAAACAATATTCAAGATGACATATGGATATATAACTGGTGAAGATGATCGTATAAATTTACACTAGTATCACATCCTTCAAATATATTGGCCAAAAAGACAAAACAAATATTATCAAGTGTACTTGACCATTCACGCAATTTAAGGCATTCTTCAATGTTGATCAAATAATAATAATGAGTCAGTAACACACCTAAGTAACTCTTTCTATAATGCAGTCATTAGCGTAGGTTCTTTATGCATGCAAGGTAATCTCTCGAAGCGAGGATCCTTGGCAATTCTGTGGCACAAACAGAAGCAGCTTAGTTAAAACAACTTGTACCAAAAACAACAAAAAGGTTACAACAGGAGTAGGTGAAAGTTCATCCAATTTGTGATCTACACATGAGGTCCACTACATAAATGGGTAATCCTAAAAGGGCCTTAACAATCACATGTGGAGCTGACCACAAAGCTACCCTATACTTCCACCTTCATCACGAAATGGAAAAAGTCTTCAGTTACCCTCAAACAAAACCATGACGCAATGTGAGTTTGTACATAGCAAGATACAGATGCCAAGGCTAAGTCTTATCGGATCACCTCCCCAGTCATTGATGAATATCGAGATTGGAAAGTGAAAAGATTAATTAAACAAGATTCTGGCACATGGGATCTTGAACTCATTGGTAGGTTGTTCCATCCTCATGGGCAGAGTATAATTTCATTCATTCCTCTGGCGGTGGTTGGCCATTTGGGCTCCATCCAAAAAGGGCAACTTCAGTGTCAGAACTGCCTACTGGGTGGCCAGAGAGATGCGGAAGGATCCAAAACTAATCACTAGCAGCTCCTCAAATGCTAAGGCTAACAAATTTTGAAACACCCTTTGAATTCTTCACTCCACCCCCGTGTGAAAGTGTGGTTGTGGAAGATATGTAATAACATCATCCCAGTCTCCACTGCCTTGATTTCTTGAGGGATGCAGGTGGACAGCTTGTGCGAGTTATGTAAGGATAACCCAGAAACTATTATGCATGCTTTGTGGAGATATCCTTCAGTTGCCGAGGTTTGAAACTCCTTCCCTTGGCCTCAAAGTGTCTTTGAGGATGATAACCTGTTACCTATTGATATGATTGGACACTTGTTAAACTTGCCATCGATGGAGGATGCACTGCTTGGGGCTGCTATTATTTCTCAGATCTGGTACAACAGAAATACTATCTTGCATGGAGGAGAATGGTGTACACCTAAAGAAATTCTCGGGTCTGCTAATTTTGTGGCTAATTTTTATACTCTGCAAACTGACTGTTGTCCCACCGTGGTTGTTGCAAGGTGGACTTCGTTATATAACTGACTATTATGAGAATATAGATCATGATACATCGATTCTTTATTCTAGGTTAAAGAAGAATCCAAAGCCTTAGATAACTGAACATACTCGGGTTGTTATTAAAATAAAATCAAAGGTCAAGAATCTTCATGGTTCAAAATTGTTGAAATTGTTGACTGTAATATTGGCTATGGAGGAATCCTTAAGCAAAAAAGTCCTAATTGTAATAAAAAATTACTTGTTCTAGTTTATTCTTGGAAATAGAATCCCACTCAGTCAAAATATTCGACTATTAAGAAAGAAATACTTTCTATTGTTAAAGGAATTAACAAATTTTAAGATGATTTATTAAATAAAAAATTTATACTTCAAATTGATTGTAGTGCTACAAAGTAAATAATTGAAAAAGAAGACAAACATTTAGTCTATAAGTAAATTTTTTTTGGATGACAGACTCACTTATCGATCTTTAATTTTAATATTGAACATGTCAAGGGAGAACCTAACTCTCTTCTTGATTTTTTAACCCGTGAATTTTTACAGGGCATTTAATGTACACCTCTCATGATATGGTTGTGGTACGGGATTTTCCTATTAAACTTTTAGACAAGCTATTGCAACTTTGAGCAGCAATTCACAATATGTGGATTTAGATACTGTTCTAAAGAATAAGGAGAAATAAGCAATAAAGGCTTCAAAAAGTAAAATTAATGAAGCCTTCAGTAGCAAGTTTAATAATAAAATTACTAAAGAAACTTTTGGAACTCAAGAATTGCTTTACGTGGCAAGTAAAATAGAAGAAATAATCTTTTATCTGTAATGCTGATCTTCAATGGAAAAATAATTCATAGCACATACTACAAAAATATTTGGGTTGCCAAAGCTGCTACCCAACTCCTTATGGCCAATATTGCCATGTTCTTAAAGGAATTTTTTAGTTGACGGGTTCGGTGGATATCCGGCATACTTATCCCAGTCTCAATGATAAAGTTGTAATTAATTACAGTAAGTGCTTAATTTTAAAAGTATTTCAACCTCAAGATTGGGGTCTTGATCCTAATAAAATTCACTCTCTCAAATTAGAAAAATAAATATATTCCTACAATTGTTGGGAATCAGGTATTTTTCTATGAGAATCCTCGCAAAAAACATTCTTGGTTCTTCCAATTTGATCATGCAATAATGCAACAGAAAATTCTAACTTGATTTTTTCGATAGTTGCACAAATTTGGACTTGATCTTAATCTATTACCTTCAGATATTAAAGCCCACTACAAGCCTTGGGTAGAATCTAACTCAGTCTGTCTTCCTACTTCTGATGCCCTAATTGAAAGGCAAAATATATTCTCTTTCTATGTTTTGCATAGACTCCCTTGGATATAAAAATGAATCATTATTGTTGCCCTATTTTAATTCGTAAATTTTTGTTTAAATTGTGGGACAAGTTTTATATCAATGATGCTCTTGAAAAAATTCAGGAGACTATTGGCATCAACTTAACAAATGTAAGTGATGACGATGATCCTAAATTTAATCAAAAGAATTGGATAAAAATATGGAAGCATATGTTCAAGAGGAAATATCCTCAAGCTTCATACTAAGAAATAATGGTTAAGTGTATGAATAAACTCAAAGAACAATTCTATACCAACTTTGTGGATATAGATATAGAGGGAAACAATAATTCACAGTCTTTTTGTTCGTATATTCTAGCCAACAAATCTCAGGACTCCAATGCTGATATGGATAGAGATGTCAGCCTTTTATAAGATGGACCCACTAATGAAGATATTTAAGATGTTGCAATAACTCTAATGGCCAACAAAGTAAAAAAAATAAGGCGGTGGAACCATTCCTTTAATAAAGAGATGGTGACATGAATGGCCCTATGCCTTGGTGCAATTGGTGGAATAGAAGTCTGTAATTACTTACCCAATGCCTTGTGGCTAATTTTTATACTATGCAAACTGACTGCTGTCCCCAGGAGCAGCTTAGTTGGACTCCACCTTGGTTGTTGCAAGGTGAACTTTCGATGGTGCTATTTTTGAGCAATTTGGCAAGTCTGGCATAGGAGTGTGTCTAAGAAACCCCCAAGGCAGGGCTTGCATGCATGACTTGGTGCCTGCCTGGGGTTGGCTCTCCGGAGGCGATTGACGCTATGGCTATCTCCTTTACAACCAGTCTGGGGAGCGAGCACAACGTTATATTTGAAGGTGACTATGCATCGGTGATTGAGGACTTACAGCAATGCGCAGAGGACCTCGTGGAGATGGCATGCTCACTCGAGAAGCAAGTTAAGAGGCCACAAAGTTTGATAGCTGCTCTTATGTTTGTGTCAATACTCAATAGAAAATATAATATGGTAGCCCACTGCCTTGTCAGATTTTCTAGAGATTCCAATCCATATGGACTCTCTTTACATTTAAGCCCAGTCATTGGCAGGTTCTACTAAAAAATAACATAACGAGAACATAAATGTCCAATTGTTACCATATCTCCTTAAACTCTAAATCCAATGGTAGCGCCAACGGGCTGGCCTGAGTAATTTTGCAACACCATTTTAATGTACGCATTATAATTTTGCAACGTCAGGCTTTATTTGAAGTATAATTATGCACATTATAATGTATCAAATTATCATTATCAAGATGCATTCGGTACTTTTAAGAAAAGATGGAATTTATAACTTGTAATGCAGCTCGTGGAAAAGATAGTCCAACTCTGTATGAATATGTAGAAGGCTTTTTTTTCTACATGTAAAAGGCTTAATTTGACGCACACCATTAGAATTGGTTTCAGATAAGAGCTTTGAAAAAGATTTCACGTTTACTTTCTTTGGTACAAAATATACAACAGAATTACTTTTTGGAAGGTGTTAAGCGGATATCACCTTCAATGAAGTCTCTTACCAACAAGATAATTAGTTACTTGCCAACACAAGGTGATCTGGTACTTATTCTTCAGCAAGAGAGCTTGTGTAATGCACGTAGGCGCCATCAATTGCATGAGAACGGATCACCACACTGGCCACATCAGTCTTCACGTTCCCAATTCTGTTGTCTTTATTTGCTGAACCTATTCTGAAACCAATCCGCCTACTGTTGAGTTGAAACCAACACAACAGACGGTTTGTTTGGAGAAAGGCAAAAAAATTCTGAATCTGAACCCACGTGCATGAACTGGGAAGGTCAAGGCCTTAATCTACTCATCATCGGAATCGAATATCATCTTTGCTCTCCTCCTCCCCTCCATACCTTTTGGCATCGCATGCTCCACATCGTCTCCCGAATCAGCTAATTCATCTGCCAGCTCATCATCCATCAAATGGTCATATAACCCATCATCATCCTCCCCTAACTTTTCTCCACTCTCATTTAGCTGAACCTCCATGCTGCCATATGCCTCGGAAGGCTCTTGCTCATGATGCTGAGGGCTCAAACTGCTTAGAAAGGTAAAATAGTGTTAGTTCATAGTATTTTAGCCATATCTCCTTGGTAAAATACAATAGCCAAAAGGTGTCAAGGGATGCATACCCTTCAATGGTATTCTTTGGAGCACAAAATGAACTACTCTCGAGTTCTATGTCCTGAGAAGAAAAGGTTTCATCATTTTTGTTTTCAGGTTTAGCAAGAACTTTCCCACTTTTCCTGAAAAATGATGAGAAACGACCAAAGCAAACATATAAACAATCAATAACTTTAGTTTCACAAAGTTCTCAACAAAAGCATAATGTTTTTGGCAGAGTTTAAACGAGTATTTGCATCAACGTTATTTGCTTATAAAAATGTCGGAGTATCTTCACCTTACACCAATCAAGCAAAATTGCTTCTCAAGGAAACAAATGTTAGTCAAGAAAGGCATTTAAATAGTTTGAGCGCAAGTGGAAGTACAAAAAAGAGAAACAAGTGTCCGCTCCGTTTCTCTTAGTCCAGTTTAGCAAAAAAAGGCTTCTTTTAGCCCAGCATTGCTAACGTAAGAAACTAGAGAGAGAATATCAACCCACTAGCAGTTAATTTACAGATACCCAAATAGACAGTTGTATAATCATAATCATAATCAATTAGCGCCTTTTCCCAACTATTTAGGGTTGGCGACACGGATCTTACTCCTCCATTCCAGCCTGTTTTGGGCTACCTCTTTTATAAGAGATAGTAAAGTCGAATCCTTTCTTATTAACTCCATCCAAGTTCTCTTAGGTCTCCCTCTCCCTCTTTTAGCATCGTTTACCTGTATCCCTTCTAATCTTCTCACAGGGGCATCTAAAGGTCTTCTTTGCATATGCCCATACCAACGCAACCTACATTCCCTCAGCTTCTCCCCTAAAGGCGCTACTCCTAGGCTCTCACAAATATATTCATTTCTAATCCTATCTCTCCTAGTTATCCCACTCATCCACCTTAACATTCTCATTTCGGCTACATTCAACTTATCTATATGACTTCTCTTTGGTGCCCAGCACTCCGCTCCATAGAGTATTGCAGGCCTAATGGCCGTCCTATAGAACTTGCCTTTAAGTCTTTTTTGGAACCCGCTTATCACACAACACTCCCGAGGCTGCCCTCCACTATACCCAAATAGACAGTTGTATGCAAAACATTAATTGTAAGTCAATATACTTACTGAAGAATAGAGCTCAACATTTCATCATCAGATTTCTCATCTCTGGGCAGTCTCAACTGGTTCTCACTCTCACGAATATCAGTCTTGATGGCCTCTTTGACTGATGAGCTAGTAGACTTTTTATATTTTCTGCGGAAAAGTTATCAACTAATACACTCATTAGGATGTTGGAATAATTTTTCTGTCATTGGCATGAGTACTCTATTAAAATGGTAAAACATAAGATTATTCATTAACAGATAACATTAGCAAACAAATGAGATCCATTTGTTGTACTTCGCTTATCTCTATTATTATACAGGGTCGGGGCATTAATTATGCTCCATCGTTTTGCTATTTCATTCAAGGTAATTTCTACATGCAGTTCATACATCTTCAAGTCTTTTCACATGACATCATTTCAAATTCTCGTTTCTTTACCCTTAAGGTTCTATAAAAGCTATTACCTACAGTCCCTGCATTAACTGTTACTGCTTTTCTTTGCAAATAACCAAAACTATCCACTGTGTCATCTCACATTGCCTTTAATGGGAGCTAATCTTAATACTCACCTTGTCAGAATAATTTATATTATGGTCCTTAACTGTCTTACAGTTTCCACTCATACATCTATACGTTCAAATCACTTCTACACTCATTCTTTGTGGCACAAGTGTTCGCTGAAAGAAAAATATGCAAACACCAGAATTGCTGCAAATTAAGAGCGTACCGAAGAATAGTGCTTAGAACATCTTCATCTGAATATTCTTCTGGTGTCAAGCTTATTTCAGGCATTGGCGAAACTTTCTTGCTCTTTGATGTGTTTTTCCTTCAAAGTTAAGAACAATAAACAAAGAGAAAATACACCATTGAGATGTTGAGTATTTCCTTTTTTGCTTCCAGATGTTGTAAATTGCTATCAGATTATTTTTATATATAACACTAATTATGTAATTGGAGAACAAAGTGCACCTTCTCCTTGACTCTCTTTCAGATATCTCTACTTCTGATCCACTTACACTTTTTACGTCATTCTGTTTAGAATCCTTATCAAAACCAGCTTTCCTTTTTTGATGAGGGGCTTGCAAACCAAGTTGCCTGAGTTTGCGTGAAATTTGAGCTGCACTGTACACATTATCAGCATCTAGTGCTTTTGAAATCATGTGACTGCATCTCCTATGATTTTTGTATCTACATTAAGCAGAAAAGTGTCAGTAGTCCATAAAAAAAAGTGTCAGCAGAGAAAGTGAGAGAGCACTTAAAGTTAAAAATAAATCAATCTAGATGATTCGAGGTTAATTCATAATATAAAATTTGGAAAAAAGAATGAACCAAATAAACCCCAATATGCTCAATTAAATTTTGCCTCATACGCACTGTTCAAAGAGTTGTCTAATCATCACCTCCTGCTCTTTGCTGAAAACACACACTCTTTTTCTACTTCTGGAGGTCAGAGAAAAGGAAATCAGATAACCAAATAGGTCAGAAATAAAATGCAATGAAATAAATAGCCAGTTCATTAGAACAAGATACAGTTGTAATACTAACACAGAACTGGTTTCAACAGAGCCGTACTCCAAATCCTTAGATCCCACATCCATGAGAGCAGTTTGAGCCTTGTCACCAGAGATTGGCTCCTCAACTAAATGTCTTTTACTCCTCCACTCGACTTTGAGTCCTAGTTTCTTAAGCTTGGCTGAGATTTGCACAGCAGAAACATTGCCATTAGGGTTGAGGGCTTCAGCAATAAGACGACTGCAATTCCTATGACTCTTGTACCTGAATTGGTCCAAAATGTAAACCAAGGAATAAAAATACCAGGATTCAATCATAGATAGACATGACCCATATGATGAAACGCATATGTCCAAAAGATTATTCTGCATAAGATAACATCATCAGCATCAAGGCTATAAGCTTTTCCAAGTTCTCATCAAGAAAGAAGTCACCTACTTCTCATGGAGTTCTCTTATGAGGGCTTCCTGTTCAGGACTGAATTCAAAGCTGCTATTCTTGTTATAAGCGCCTTGATGTGCACCTTCCCAAGATTGTTTGTCCCTGTCAAAATAACACAACAGGAATCACAAAAACTGTGAAACAAAAGGACATTTCTTGATCGTTCATACTTAGCGTGTGTTAGTTAACAACTAGCTTTTGGGCCGAAACTAGATTTCATGGGAAAAATTCTTAGACAGTGCATACGGGTGGATTTTCACACGAGGGGAGCAAACATTAACCTGCCTCTCCAAGCATTTATGGCCAAAACCTTTTTCTCTATCATGTTAGAGAAGCATGCGCCATTCATCGTCCAACCTTTCCCTATACGCTTAAGGTTTACAGGTACAACGGTTATCAATCTTGATATTAGAGTGGCAGGGGATTAGTCCTCACTGTGACTGCCCTGTAAATTTGAATTCTGATGCCGGGCACAATTAAGCCTGTACGAGAGGTGCTAAAATGTACTAAAGCTCCTTCCTTATGAGCTTAAAGTTCTTCAAAGGTTATCAACAGGATTATTGTTCAAGCTGCCACTAATGAACCTTTGCACCATGTTCAATAAAATCTCTCCCCCCCCCCTCTCATGCAGGCATTTACAAACTAGATAAATGATTAGAAAGGGTTTAATCATTGAAAGTAGCAGGAATATTGGCATTTACCAACTAAATAAAAGATAAATGACGAAGAATTTTTTAGACATAAATAGGTGCCTCACATCTGATTATCAAGATCTTGAGAGAAAGGTAGATCGGCCTCATCTTCACCAAGAGCATCAGCTATGCTTCTCCTGCCAACAAATTCTTTTTTCTTTAGTAAACCTACATCTTCACCATCATCTGAAGTGCTGCCCAGATTTCTTGCTTGTCTCTTCAGCTTCTTAATTTCATATGTCAAAGTATCAGCATTCATGAGGCGACATTCTCTTTGTGTCTTCCAGAAGAGTATTTCGACAAAAAGTAATGGCTGATTCTTTAATTTCTTCAGTAATTTCCTCACCAGTTTTGTGAGGAAAGAAATAATACTTGCATATTCTTTGTGGTTTGCAGATTTTTGTTCATCAATTATATTGTAAAATATAGTAAGAAGTGATAGCTGCAATAACATGCACTCATTAGTTGCAAAGAAGAAAACATATTAATACTAAAAGATTATGGTATTCTCTATCTCGGAGGTTTAACCTGGTAAAGCATGGGTGACAGCTCCAAATCATCACATATTTTCTGAAGCATATACACAATATGATCATTGGTGAACTGAGAGTTACTTTTGTAAAATTTTAACAACCAACATAGATTCTGAACACACGTGTTGTTTGCAAAATTAACTACCAATTTGGATATATTAAAATCAACTTCATTCTTTTCAGTTTGCTGCTCATCACCAGAAGAATTGCCTTGCTCATATACCAGATGGTTGAAACCAGTAGAATAGTTGTTCTGTTGACCTAAATTATCATCCTCAGCATCGTTCTGTAGCCCTGTATCCTCAGTCTGCTGGAGAATCCCCTTTCTTCCATCAGCACTTGAGTTCACTAGAGAGTCATCAATTGGTTCATTTATAACTTCAATAGAATTAAGTAAACAATCCTTCTGATCTTGATTATCAGTGTTTTGCGTATTTGGATGCGCCTCTTTTGATTTTTCAGCTTCGACATTGACATTATCCAAATGTTTTTTTATTCTGCCTCGCCTCGATATTTTTGAAACCTTAGCACAATATATTACAAGGATTAGTTAATAAATTAACTCAGAACATCATTGCATTCATCTCATACTTTACGGGTATAAATAGAACATGACAACATGCAAAAATTTCCAGATATAAAGAAATGTAGTGTGCTCTTCTCAAAAAATTGTTTGCAAAAAATCACTTTGTACGAAGAAGTAACAAGCAGGAACTGCTCCAAAAGCTGTCAGAGATAAAAATTATAGTCAACAGCCCCTTTTGTAAGACTGAAAAGACAGTCTACCAGATGCAACATAGCCAGGTAAGGGTAGCAGTTTCACTACCAGCATAATTTTTTTCTTGCACTGTTTTTTTCTTTCTCATTTCAAATGGTTATGGCTCATTGACACTAACATAACTGTTGCTTAAGTGCACTAATGTACATGTAAGTGCCTATTACAACATGAAGTGCTCAAAGAAAAATCTTACTGGATTATTTCTCTAAAAGATTTCTACTTGACAGATGCCATTCTTAAAGTTCAAACTAGAATCAATATACCAAGCATGTCAACAGTGGAAAGGCCAGGGATAATTAAACCTGACCTAATGCTTTCTTACAAGTTACAACATAAAATCTCTCTTATTATCTCTTAAATTTAGATAATCCAAACAAAGAGTTGTCGTGCAATTCCAAGGCAGAATCTAATTATTGCTCACAAGTACAATGAGATACGATCTTAAAATTTCTAATCGGAATTTGGACCATCTAAAAATTAGCCATCAAAATTTTTCACCTGGCATCCCATTGTAAAGTACGAATACTCAAACATTAAGCCAAATGAGATAACATATATTAATACATAAGTCAGCAAGCTTGTGAACATACCAAATCAATTGTGAATGTTGAACAGCATATGGAACTAGACAACTTAGAGAAACACAGCAACTGACATACAAAAAATGTGTAGCACCACAATCAAGTTAGGAACTCAAGAACAAATGCAAAGAAATTTACCCTCAAAGTTCCACGTGCTTGAAGGCGCTCCATAAGCAGTACAACTGTATAAAAAATTTCTACTAAATCTGCCAGGTCACTACAGAAATGCACAAGCCAGAGAAATTACTATGACAGATAGGCATACATGCTATGACAAGAAACAAAGAACGCATAAAACTTATAACATATGTACTAAAAAATGTTATTGGGAGAACCTTTTAGGCTGTTTATGAGGGTCAAAAGATCTGACTAGGTTCACCAGAAAGTATGTAAAGCCTTGATCTGTCTGATCATAAAAGAGCTTGTAAAGAAGGATTCGAACAATTTGAGGTTCTGTTGAGTCTTCTGGTGATAACTCAAGTACCAAAGCTAACATGCGAATCTGCATTTCAAAGCACATAGGATATGAACAAGTTTGTCAGATGACAAAGCACATGCACATCTCAAGCTCTCAGGCTCTTTTTCACTTATGCACAAATTTCATCCATATATTAACGCAGAATCACTATTTTGATCTGACTTAAAAAGCAAAGGACATTTTCTGTCTCCTCATCAAAACCATATTAAGATGCATTAGGAGAGTGCTGCTCCAGCAGTATTTTTAGCAGTATCAAAAATTGTAATCAGGTAGTTCCTTTTCCCCACAGTTTGAGGTCAGCGACATGGATCTTACACCTCCAATCTAGCTTGTTTTCGGCTAACCACTTTGCAAGAGATAGCAAGACATAACCTTTCTTATTAACTCCCTCTTTTGGCATCTTTAGGTCTGCCTCGGTCTTTTTCGAATATGCCCATACCAACACATCCTACACTCCCTAAGCTGCTACCATTTAGTTCTCACAAATATACTCATTTCCAATCCTATCTTTCCTAGTTGTCACACGCATCCAGAAAACCATGTATTTATTTCTTATATCTCATGAGACATAGGTAGAAAGACTTCAGCCAATAAGGAGATATAATGTCCTCCGTTCTTTCATCCTTTCCCTAGCATATAAAGAGATGACTAGTCTAATCACAAGGTCTTTTGCAAATTTTATTCAAGAACAAGGCCCCGAAAATGCTTGAATGGGAGTATTCATCTCTAGTATTCATTTCCTAACTTTAATAATTTGAATTTAAAAACTTAAATAACAATTGTAACAATTTAATAAAATTAAATAAAGTGAATGTACCATTTCCTTCATTACAGATCCTGCAGCAGATATAAATTTGTAGTCATTTGTTTGCTTTAGACCCTCAAAAGCATCCCGCCACTGAGATATGACGAGTAAGAACATAGCCTCATTCATCGTTGCTGCCAAGGGCCCACATATGTCCCCATGAAACAGTGTATTATCACTTCCGTCCACATAAGAGTTTTGGGATTCAGAAATGTTCATAGTATACTGCAGCAAAGATATCCAGAAACGAGGCAAGGGTCAAATATGACAACACACCAATAGTTGGTTAAAAAATAAGATAGAATATTCAGATTCCAAATCATCTCACCTTTAAAACTGAGAATTTATGATGTTGAAACGCTGTAACAAAATGAGCAACCTGAAAGAAAATGATGATATCACCCGTCTCAATTGCTTGGTGTTCCCTTTCAATTTCATCTTGGATTGACTGCATTAGGACTGTTATAAGGTAGTATCATGAGTCATGGTACAGAGAATTATAAGTATCTCGGAGAATGCAAAACAACTATTCAAAGACTGACCATTGTAACCCCCAGATAGAAACTGGCTTACAAAATCATAGATCAGCTTCAAGATCCTTTCATTTGGCAAATATCGGTTTTCATGGTTCCATGCTGTTCTTTTTATTGGTCCCTTAGGAGTCTTGTGAGTTTTAAGCAAGGCATTACTAAAAGCAGCTGCTGGATTTCCATTCAACAATAGTTTAGAACCATCCTGTGGCAAAAAAGCCGTGTTAAAATAGATTATAATCTTGCAGAAATCAAGGAATGAAATGGCAATTCAGAAAACCATTTTTTCAAGGAAATAAAAGAAAATGAACAGCAGTATCAAACCATAGCTAGACGTGTAAATGTTCCACTGAACCGAGAACAGAAATCCAAGTTCCGTAGTCTATTGAGCCTTCTTTCTTCTTCCTCTTCCATGATAGATTCAAGTGACTTTGAGGGCGTTTTGCTGACTCCATCTCCCTGCAGAACAAGGCCTAATTTAATTTTGAAATGTCATATTGGAAGCAAAGTAATAAGAATACTTTCTGAAACAAACGAGAGAACCAAAGCCATGCTATGGTACTGAGTTTTTTCATACTGCAAAATCCTACACTTCAGGGGCCTATAACTTCTATCAATAATGATTGCTTGTGTGCTTTTCATATTTTGAATTTAGAGTCGCCAAGCAACTCAGAAAGTATTTCAGTAGATTACTATGTAACTAATTTGGTTACATGTATGAGACAGAAGAAAGGTCATACCTCAGAATTCTTCTGAGCTGACAGAACAATGCGCTTGGGATCATGACCCATTAATATGTAGTAAAAGACCTCCAATATAAGAAATATATCTTGATGAAGATAGCCGCATGAATCAGTAATGTGCTGGGCTAGAATTAAGATGACGTCCGACACATTCTCAAGGAACAGAACCTCCAAAAATTTGTCTCTCAAGCATATAAGTTGTGAAGATGAACCAGAAGCCTTCTGCTCAAGTGTAATTTCGTGGATTGCAAGAACATTCCGGAATAAAGTAAGCACCAATTGAACCAATTTCCAGTCATCCTCGGTAAATGCCCCACTAATCCATGCCACCAATTTGCATTAGTCTCAAAATAAACAAATAACAAAACGGTATAGTAAAATATACAATTGAAGTATCAGTAGTGGCATGTCTTAGATGCATTTTCTGGGTCTCTGCTATAAAATGTTGCTACATAAGGCAATCTAGGACTTTTAGGTAAAGGAGGAAGCAAAGTGATAGCTTTTGTCAAAACTGTATCCAGTTTCAATCTTTAAATGTTCAACTGAAGGTTACACTACATTCAGTGGGTCTTCACAGGGTCTGTGGCTGTTTTATATGAATTGATTGCAGTGACAATCGGGGTATTTGATATGCTTATTTGATCAGTTCTATTGAAAAGAATTAAGATCTTTTTCAGCAGAAATATGTCCAAGAGAGCTTTTTTGGCACACAACAGGCAACAAAGGAGAAAAAATGAATCGAAAATAAGGTGAAAATAGAGATGAAAGACATTTTGATAGTTAACCAGTTTTTGAAAAGCTTAAGCTATTAGAGAAGAAACAATTTAGATATATGAATACAGGTTAATGCAATAGGTCACTAAGTAGATTCGATTTTACTTCGTGTTGAGTGGAAAGTTCTGCATGTGCATAGTCACTTGAAGCTAGTAACAGAACGTACAGTAGAAGTACGCCCATGCCTTCCCGAATTGGACAGAAGAAATCAAGGCACGTTAAATAAATTTCAATGTGATACTGAGACTATATCTTGAACGTCTTTCTTTCCCTAGCCTTAAGGATAGTACTACGACATACATTTATCTCTAATGCCTGTAAACTTATGATGGCCAACCAAAAGCTCTAATATGTTGCATGCAATAAGAACAGACACTCTGCTTTAGCCTGCTATAAGAATACATATGCACCATGTTCGGAGATAATTGAGCACTAGGCAACTTTTTGAACATTGTACGTAAAGGAATATTGGCATTTCGAAAATGCATTGCATTGCGTACATCAACGAATTTATGTTTTAATAGTGTAATAGATAATAACTCACATTGTATGAATTATAGCAAAAGCTTACAAACTGATTGGAGATGGCATAATATTTTCACTTTTTTATGTAAAAAAAAATGAACCTTACATTACCCCACAATCTGTGGACTGAGAAAGTAACAACGGCAGGTGCTGACTTCAGCTTACCTTTCCAAATGCTCCAATGGATCCTCTAGTATTGACATAATAACAGCTATCGTCTCATTGCGCGTAATTGCAGCTTTCAAGCTCCAAAGATGCTCTATTTGTTGGGCGACATTATCAGAACTAGGATCAACAGGCATCGTCAGGAACACCAAAACTTTCACTGCAAGCAAACAAATTGAAATTAATTCCCAAGTCACCACTTGAAAGGAAATAGCTAAATTGCAAACTTGCTATACGTAAACAAACAAAAACCACCTGCATTTACAACCAACTTATGATCCGTCTGCCAATAATCAATGATGGGTACCAAATGAAGAGACGCCACATTCCACTTGCAAACTTGTTTAAACACTTCCCGCGTCTGCGGATCGTCCCTCCTCAGAAACCTCTGCAAATCCTTCAAATTATCTGCAAAAATTACACATTAAGCATCCGAATAAAAAAAAGTCGCAGAAAAAAAAGACAAGAGAACTGGTGAATTACCAAGACAGTAGGGCCCCTTCGTGTAGCCGACGATGACCCCGGCCTCGTCTTCGTCGGCGATGCCGAGGCCAGAGCAGACGCCGGAGAGTCCTTCCAGATCCATTTTCTATTCTGGATCGGTCGGGAAGTGGCTTCCGAAACCCTAAACCAGTCGAGATCTCGTTAGAGACGAAGCTACGAAATACGAGTGAGAAGATCGGAAAGGGGGGGAAATGGCGCCTTTTAGTTGAAAACCTGATTCCATGTTTTCCCGCCATTTCTAGAGGGCAGTCCGCGCGCGCGGGAGGAGTCTGAGAGGCGTATCGCGTCGTCTATCCAGGTTCGCATGATCCAACGGTTGTGAGTATATACTCCTTCCCGTCCTGTTTTAATAGCTCTATCTGAAAAAATATTGATTTTTATTCGATGGTGAAGCCTTAACCAATGGGGGACGAAGCACTTAAAAGTCTTAAATTGACCATAGGAAAGATCTAAAGCAGGGTTGTCCTCTCTTTTCCTAAAGCAGGTTGATAATGCTACAATGAATCTGTACACGAAACTCATACACCCGTGAGGTGGCGGGTTTCTGTTGGAGAGTGAAAACAGAGACACTGGTGCCTATTATGGCTTATAAGTGAACATGTTCGGTATACGGCAGCTTCCTTTGCCTAGCGCTAACCAAAAGGGCCGAGCAATATGAGAGGAGCCTTGGGGAAACTTTTTTTTTACGATAATAGCCTTGCAGAAACTGTATACACAAAGGTTGTGAGACATACGTAATCTGATTTTGATATCTAGATTGGCAAGAAGAGAGGAAGCATTTTGTTGGATCAGTAAGAAGAGAGGGGCAGTATATCAGCACCATTCGGTATCTGTTGCAAGTCTTTCCCAGTACGAGACATCAGCAACAACATATTGGAGAAATCTGATTCAAATCCAATATCACACCTATGGGTACATAAGAAATGTACATATGCATAATGATGTACTGTAGCAATTTCGCGGGGGTGCCTGAATGCCTTAATCGTTTTTATTCCATTTTAAACGGGCAGTCACTTCAATGATATATATCTATCATTTCTAATCAGTTTTCGCTTTTTTTTTCATTCTTTTTTATTTTTAGTGCTATTTCTAGTCATCATGATATCACAAAGATATTGACCCATTACATACTATTTATCGTAATTTTTGTAATTTTTTTCGATAAATAATATACAATAGATTAACATATTTGTGATATTATAATAATCAGAAAGAGCACTAAAAATAAGGAAGAGGGGAAAAAAATGAATTAGAAATGAGAGAGATATGCATCCTTGAAATTTGTCCCACTAAAATAATTTTGTCCCATTTTAAAGGGACGATAACTTCAATGATCCATCTCTCTCATTTTTTATCTATTTTTGCCCATTTATTTATTTATTTTTATTTTTAGTACTCTTTCTTATCATCATAATATCACAAAGATGTTGATCTATCGCATGCTATTTATCAAAAAAAATATTATAAAAGCTATAATAAATAGTATGTGATAGAACATCTCTTGTGATATCATGATGATTAGAAAGAACACTAAAAATATGAAAGAATGAAAAAAAAATGGGTGTAATCGTTGAAGTGACTACTAATTTAAAATGGGACAAAAACGATTAAAACATTCAAATGTGTAGGTTTTCTCTCTTTTAACACCGAGGAACCAACGCCTTTCGTGTCAGAGCACCTATTCGAGAAATATTTACTTCAGTGTATCATTTTTAATTTTTTTAATAATTTATTATTTAATTTCCCCTTTTTTGCACTCCTCTTTAGGGTTTGATTAATTACTCCAGTAAGAAAAAATATCCTGAAATTGATTGTTCGAACTTTGACCTATAATTGACAGGTACATATTATGTACAACAATCAGTCGCTTAGTTCACCGAACAAATATTAGACCTGGTTACTTTTAACCAAGATTATGCAGTTAAAGTTAAAAGTGTTAAACACAGTAACTACCTAAAGAAGGCCCAAAATGTAAAAGCGAAGATTTGGCTTTTCAGTCTCTGCTGGCCAACGGACTGACATCCGTTTCTTGGGTGCGGTGTAGAAGAATAAGCCACATTTGATGCAAAACAATAAAGAGGATATAAGCACCGAACACGAAGGAGAGAGGAGAGAGGAATCAAACTGCGAGTCCATTCATGACAATTTTTTTCAATAATGACATACAAATATTTACACGGACTGACTTGTACAAACCGAAAGAAGGATCCACCTTATTAGGACACGAACGAATCACCTCTAGCCTAATCGCTTTAAACTGATAACTAATAATGGATATGAGAAAACTTGGTTTGCTCATCTCCAAACACCCAATAAGTTGAAAGAAAAGTGACAAAACAAAGAGACCTGCACACTTAAAAACACACGATCAAGGATACCAATCACCATATTTGCGAGTTGCATGATAGGCTAAGTTCTCAGGCATGTTAAGTAGGCCTTGACGACGAACCACCCTGCAGTTGAAGTCCTGCACCCGCAGCTAATGCCGCCATCAAACTACCTCCGTGCACCCTTCCTTCCGGAATAGATACTGCAGACTGACGCGGAGCGGCCTTTTCAATTGGCAAATATACAGCTCCCGGCACTTGGACAGATACTGACACCTGTTTATTCCCTTCCGGATCAACTGTTTTCCATTTTTCTGCACCCACGATATCGACCTGCATCTCTTCCATGACAAGCTCTTTCATCCTCTCTGGCTCGCCAGGTTCTTCATCAAGGATGGCGGCGCCAACAGTCCCCCCACCATGGACTCGACGGTCCTGCAACAGGGCACTATGTGCAGCGCAAAGTCCCGTCTTACCTCTTGCAAAGCGGTCGCATGCCTGAGCACCAATATCCGATCCTCGCTGGCCCCAGGAACAGCGCTTACCACCACCATGTGCCTTACAAAAATCTGTACTGCCTTGTGCACTTTTCCCACATCCCTCATGCTTGCATCGCTTTCCACCGCCATGACGAACACAAAAATCAGTCCGCCCTCTTGCACTTTTAGTGCATTCAGGTACGGCACATCTCTTTCCTCCACCATGGGCAACACAATACAGGGTTCCACCGTGTACACTTTTTGGGCAGACACCACCACCTTGGAATGAGCAGCGTTTACCTCCTCCATGTCCTTTGCAAAAAGGTGTGCTCCCTTCTGCACCCTTGGTACACCCTAATACTGTGCATCTCTTGCCTCCACCATGTGCCTTGCAGAACATCGTGCTTCCCTGAGCACCCTTTGTGCAAGCTGGATATTGACAGCGGCGACCGCCTCCATGAGAGATGCAGAGACCAGAGAACCCTTCTGCACTTTTTGTGCAGTTCTCCATTTGGCACCTCTTGCCACCTCCATGCCTGATACACAGGCCAGATTTGCCTCTTGCAGCTCGGCTGCAACCCTCATGACTACACCTACGACCACCACCATGAGCAATGCAAAACTCTGTGCGGCCTTCAGCGCTCTTTGTGCAACCAAGAAATTGGCATCGGCGGCCACCACCATGAGCTTTGCAATAAACAGTTCGACCCTCTGCTCCCTTCAGACAGCCAGGCCTTTGACATCTCCGACCTCCACCATGCGCAATGCACAAGCCAGAAGCACCCCTTGCTCCCTTGGTGCATCCCTTGAACTGACAATTTTTTGAGTTAGAACTACGCTGTAGCTGAGTTGGCCTAGTTAGCCCGGAAGTATAGGTGACTGAGCTTTTAGGTGTCGAAACCACTGTTGATGATGGGTTTGGCACCGTTAAACATTGATCATTTTTACTGGAAGTTGGACCATGAATATAGCCAGACTGTGAAGTAGACATGGATGGCATTATTGGCTCTAGATACCAGTAAGGTGACCTTTGATCCAAAGGCGTTGTTGCATCTGCCAGTAACGGTATGCCAACCCCCCTACGGTGGCAAGCCGAGTCTGGAGCGACACTGGTAATTTCAGATTCAGATGGTCCTGTTGAGAGACTAAGCTCCAGATCAAATTTGGGTCCCAATTCAGAACCCTTTGGAGCAGGCATTATGGATTTCTTGGAGCTAGGTGAATTCTCGTTTCCGAGGTGCAGGTGGAAGTTCAAACCCAAATCCATGGATGACTCCTCGTCCGTCTCTTTGGCTGAAGAGACGGTACATACAGTTGCAGAACTTCCTTTGCTGTCTGATGAACTTGGTGACCGTCCCAAACCTAAAGTTAGAGAAGAACGTTTGTCCAATCTCATAGTTCCATCAAAATCACTCCACTTCCTCTTGATGCCCTTAGGGGTGGAAATATGCATGCTAGAAGAGCCAGGAGAATCCAGTCGTAAAGTAGTATCTGTGTAGTGTCCAGCTCCAACTTGCATGATTCTACTCATACTCTCAAATGCATTCAAGGAGGAAGATTTTGCAGAAAAACCAAAGAAAGGGAACCTGTTATCCATTTGACAGCCGTGCAGCAATCTTATCTAGACCAAATTTTAATGTAAAAAGACAGTCACCCTACTTCCGGGATAGTTAAAATACAACAAAATGATGGTTAGAGGCACTTGGGACAGAGAAACATCCACCACTGACAAATCCTGAAGTGTCACGACGGTCCATTTTAAAGAAACTCAAATTATTGAACAATCAGCAAGAGTTGTTGATAGAATCAGATGACAAACATGTACGCCGAGCTGACTGGTCAAGCATTGCTGAGTGACACAAAAATTAGATCAGCTAATGTAAGAAAAGTAATACGAAGTGATAAAACAGTAAAAAACCACACAAAATTAGAGTGACAGAGAGTAAATCTGCAAGGAACTAACACAGTTCAGATAGATGACAACATTAAGAACTTTGGCAAGAGGGAATAGTCTGTGGAGTATCCAATCTAAAAAGAAAATAACTGTAACAACCCAAAAAACCAAAAGCTACAGCATCAAGATTATATATGTAATTAGGATGGCGACAGAATTTGTCAAGAAATAAAACAATACTTTAAAAAAACAAAATAGAGTTAATTAAAATTCGCACAGAACATTTATCCAATAGGCGTTGAGCTAAGGCAGAAGAGAGAAGAATAATCTAATATGCAATCTCAGATGCACATAATCATTAAGTTCGATATCTGCATCGCAGGCAGAGCTTCAAGAACCTACAAGTGATTTTTTTTACAAAAAACAACTTTTATCTGACAATATATTAAAATCTACTGTGGCCAGGCACTTCAGAAAGTAAGGAAAAATTCTAAAAAAAATATTTATTTCAAATTAAGACATGCAGAATTAATATACCAAAGAAAATTCAACAACCGGCATCCCTTACATAACTAGCAATAAGTGTCAACGCCATCGTTTTATAAATTTACAAAAAAGCAAAGTATTGCAAGTATAAGATACATAAGTTGAAATTAACTTGTTGTAAGTATCCTTGATCCAAGGACTGACCTACAACCTCCATAGAATTTCTAGTAACTCTATTTTTCCAAACAAGTGGACAAGAAATATAAACTGTACGAACATGCAACCTTGACTTAGTTCTAAGAACTTTATGTTTTCGGCAAAGATGACATTTTTTCTAAAAAAAAACATAAAAGGGGGAAATCAGCAAAACATCCAAGCTAGAGAATAGAACGACATAAAAACCAACATGAGCAAAACCAGATTACCAGAAAACACACATCGCTACTATTTACAGTACACATAGGAACAAACACCATGAATCAACCCGATCTATGCCATCAATCGGAATTCACACACAAGCTACAGGTTCAGCAAGAAAGCAGCAGCAAGCAAAAACCAGATCCTCTTTATAACAGCAGGCAGAAAAAAAAAGTATCACCCCCAGCAAAACCAAACAATAAGAGAAACTCACCTATGAGTATCCTACAGCCACAATTAACATCAAAACAATCCAAAATTAGCACAAACAGCAATACATCAACACCATCAAGTAGAAAGAACACCAGAAAGCAAGAATTCTTAGTAAACAACGACCGGAGTATCACCAATTGAAAAAAGACAAGAAGACTGTAATTAGTTACCATCAAAGATTACCTTGAATCGGAAGGAGGGGAGCGAGCTAGCTCTAGGGTTTATGAAAAACGAGCGGAAGAGGCGGAGAGGAAGGAGGGAGGAGCGGCCGACGGAGAAATGCGCGAGAAAGGTGGCGGAAAGCGAGGGTGGAAGGGCCAAAAATAAGAGGGGATGGCGGGCCCCACGGCGTATGTTAGCTGGGGTGGCGTAGGTTAAGGGAAGGAAGGGCGGCCGGTGGAACGCGACGGGCGGACGCGTCGAACTGCTGACGCGGACGGTCCACGCCAGCAGCGGCTCGTCACCGTCCGTGGTGCGCCAACCCTGACTGGGCCCCCGGCTTGTTGCTTTTGCTGGTCCGAGGAGATCTCTCTTAGGGCCTACTTTGAGAGGGGGCTTATGGTTATGGTTATGGTTATGGTTATGGGTGTGGCTTTTGTGCGCTTTTTAGTATGTGCGCCGTTGCAAGAGCATTGGCGTACGACGAAGCATTACGGGCGGTCGGATCTCGATCCGGAATACGGGCGTTCGTGCTAATCGACGGAGGTAGGCGGGTGATCCTGATGCATCTGGCCCTTGTATTGATGTTGGATTGGCCTATAGTTTTCTCAAATACCATGGGCCACTAAACTTTTAATTTTCAGCCTAATTGAACAACCATAATTTCATTATTTAATAGAAGAACTGATTTAGAAAGGATGGGTGAGCTACGGGAATGCGAATAATGGAGGGTCTATGTTTGCAAATTTCGAAATGAGAGCAGCTAAGTCCAATGCAATGCCGCATAAGTGGTCCACCGTACAAGATATTCTCTGCTCATCTTAAAGCAATTGTTTTGGCTGAATAATAAGGCATCATCATGTTATTATATTGTGTGAAAGGGATTAAAGGGGGTTGTGAGTCTTAGACTCCTCTTTTCTCTTCAATTTACTTGTGACCTAATCCCCATCTAATACACGTTTATGGATTATCTTAATCACATTATTGACACCGATTAAAAAACCGATAATCGGGTTTTGCAGCTCACAACCTTAGCCAGAAGATTCGGTGAGACCCCCCAAAATCCAATCCTGATCTTCGACTTGATTCCTTTAATCTACAATCCCACAAACTGGAGATTGCAGGAAAATAGGCCCTTAGCATATGCTTTGCGGGGTCCTTTTCTTGGAGATGGCCACCCGGCCACCACCCAATTAGGTCCATTGAATAGGGTCACTTGTCCTAGATTTTGTACAAGATTCCAACACTACTTCTTCTCCTTCCTGCACTGAAGAAAATGAGACAGCCCATAGGTGTTTTTAGTGGGTTTTAATGTGTTCGTGTCATGTGATATGTGATGCTACTTGTATGCTGCCCTGTGTCCTCCTCCATTTTTGCTCTGTTGCAAGGAGGCTGGCCCTGTAGGCGATGGATTTTAGACGCTGGTTGTGGCTTATGGTAGGAAAGAAACGCTCATCGACAAATCCTGACCTGAGCAGGTTGTTGGGCATAGTGGGTCTTTGTCACTCTTTTTTTATATCATCAGATGATCGGCCCTGCCTTTTCGTCCACTGCAAGAGTCAAGAGGCATAGACCAAAGTGCATGTAGCACTCGCTCATCACATGAACATTGTTAGCAACTTAGCCTTGTTTGTTATTTGGGTAACAATGCTCATGTGACAAGTCACCTTTCTTCCCTAGAAAATCAAAATAGCATGTTCCCCGGCTCATGCACGCGTGCGATTTTACGGTGCACTATAATACATAGTGCACCTTCAAATTTTGATCTAACGGATAACAATGCATCAACGCATGCAGAAGCTAGGCAGCAAGGGGGAATATAAGCTTTTACCTTGGAAAAATCTCCACCTGTTCCTTGGCTAGTAAGAAAAGGAACAAAGTGAGCATATCTCCATGGAATATTCTGCACACGCAGCACCATTGGTCTTAATCTTGAGTCTTGGATTCCCCGTCTCAAAGTGGCGGTTTGCCCCCACTCCAAGAACACCATTGATTTTCCAATGGTCCAATTAGAACTTCAAACACGTGTTTGGTTCTGATCCAAGATCAACACCACTCATTAGTCATTCATTTGCATAGACTCTTTTCTACCATTTGCAAACCTTTTTCCTTTAAGGTTAGAGTATATACGAATACATTTCCAAGTTGGGTGGCTCTGGTCCAATGCTATGGAGGAACATACGCCCGGAGAAGCTCAAGACTGATGGCCTCGGACAGCCGCGGCAACAATCTATGTTAGATAACTAAGATATATGTTGTTTCCCAAAAGCTTGAGCTGTTAGGAAGCGGATTATCGTTGTATTTACTTCGTATTCCAATAGTCAGGTGGTGATATGAATGCAACAGTATTTCCAATGCCTAGGTGGCAACTGGACTTCTTTTTGTCAGTCTCGGTTGTGGTTACTGTTTCTGATCACATTACAGGAAGGGGAATGCGTAGAATTGAAGCTAAACCGGCTTGAGCATGGTAGACTGGACATGGAATCCCTTTTTAAAAGAGATTGACAGGAATTTCTGCGCATGCCCGTGATGCCGCAAAGGCATATTCTCTATCCAAATCAAGTTTAGGTAATCTTTGCACCAGAAACTCAAGTTCTTCACGAAAGTGAGATAAAGGGCCTTTTGCTTTTATTATCCTCAAAGATGTGCTTTGGCTAACTAATGGCTCAAACTCTGACAGTGACTGCATCCATTTTCCTATAGATGGACAGAATGCCACTTTATTCTTTTTTTCTTCCCTTGCCTTCTTATTTTTCTTCTTTGGAATGATAGCTCAATTGCAAGGATGTATATTAACAAGGATGTAATATACCTACAAGCATAACTTAAAATACATTCTGATTCGGGTAAAAAAAAGAAAGAAGAATCGTACAAAGGCAATCTTTTGTGGCATGCAAAATTGTTGCCTCCAGTGCAACATAAATGGAGTGGCTAGGCAATCAAAGAAAAACAATTTTGCAGAGGAGCATTTGTCTTCATTGAGCTCATGTCTTAGATTGTTTAGGCTGAAACTAGAGCAGCATTGAAAAGAACGTCATCCACCTGTTCATTTCTCATGGTTTGGGGTTTGCATAAAATAAAATGCATGCCAAAGATTTTATCAATAGTATGGTGCACCAAAATGAACAAGTCAAGTGCCTTAACCTGTTAAAGAATATGATTGCTCAATCAAACAATAATCTTTTAATGCAATTGGTTAAGCAGGTCATTGGATATACAGCTAGGTTGGCTGACTTAAGGATTGCAAATTTAAGTATAAATTTTGTCCCAGGGCTATCAATAGGATCTGTGAATTGGTTCTAAATATTTAAATAAACTAAAGACAAGAATTGGCATATCTGCTGATTTAAACAGATTATTTAATTTCTAGTCCCCTCTTTGGAGGGTTGTGTCAGGAAGGGCAATCGCGTAAAAACTTGCCACTATGTTTCTTTGTATGGATTTGTACCATTTTGATTCCGATAAGAGTCAAATGCAGTATATAATCTATGCCGCCGACCCTATGGTGATTTAATTTCTAGTCATGCCTATAGGAAGGAAAATGAAGTAGCACATAAATAAAGATGCCATTACTAGCATTTTACCTGTTTTTGTGCATATTGGCTCCTGGGTCAAGCTAAGTTATTATTTCAATCAATGTTAATGCCGCAAAGACAAGAAAAAGAGATCCTCCAATGTAGGCTACAACCTGCAATGGAAAGCAAAAAATTGAAAATTGAGAATGCTTTAAAATGAGAAAGGTATACACCGGACAGATTTGAATGCAAGAAACTTTTTACCCATCAATCGAAATGAATTTCAAACCAGTGAGAATAATCCCACAAATAAAAATATAAGGTAAATATGTCGACTCCACGGAACATGTATCTCCAGCTCAATGAGACAACTTGCCTGTTCCCCACGAGCCAGAAAGTGAGCAAAACTCAAACAAGGTTTTGAAAGGGTAGACTCTGGGACCAATAAATACAGAAAGGAATTCGATATAAAGGAAGGATGCCACATTTTTGGTCCACAAACGGCTTAGTCCAACCATGGAACAATGGATTTCGTAGTGTACTCTCCCCCCAAAAAAGAAAGACCTTCGGATTAATACGGAACTGATGAAACATGAACCAATTTCCTCCCAGTTCTGCTCACTCACCAATTTTGGGGCATATTACTTTTAAATGATTCGTACACAACCCACCTGGGGTAGGATCAACATCAAGAAATTTGAAAAATATGCTTAAGAATAGATCAATCCGTACGCAGATGAAATTTTCACTGGTGACAATGAATTATACTCATAGCCATCATCCAGAAAGCATCAAATCAAGTTCGAGTTTATTGCTTTCATCTCATGGGCAGTATAGATTGACTAAAATAAACAATTAAATTTGTCTATGTTCACATGTTTTGACTAAATGGACATAAAAGGAATTCAGGTCTCACCCGTTCGGAAAAGAATGTACCAAGTAAAGATCCACCTAGAACTGCAAGCTGTAGGAAAAATTTACTAATATTAGTACAGTCAGATATGGAAAACAAAAAATATAACGATATTGAAAAAAACTTCTTTCAAGAGTTTAGTCGTCGCTGTAACTAAGTTCAAAAGTAAGTTATCCATGAGCAAGGCTATTCAAACTTATTAATAGTGGGCTTGGGCTCAGAAATGTAAGACTGGCTTGTCAACCACAAAATATCAAATTTTGAAATTGATTAGCTAAAAGTCAGGTCTAATTTGGCCTTATTTTGATTTTATGTCCCTTAAACATGGGCTTTAGAGATTACTGACACATTTTAGATTCCACACAGCTTGCTTACTCGGGCGTTTTTTGCTCGAGTATTAGTTGGCAGAGAAATGTTAGAGTTAAATGTATATATTAATTAAAGACAATAGGTCTCAGAATTAAGTCTGTTCATCTTCTGTATGATTGAATCAACTTATCGAGGAACTGAGTCTCTAAGCCCAATTGATCTTGAACTGATATAACCATCCGACAAGTTCACTCACTAGTTCATCTTGCACTCCTGACTGTAATTAAAAAAAATATTACCAGTGTTGCAACAGCATGGCCAGCAAGAGCACCTCCAATGACTCCTAGAGGCGATGAAGCAGCAGCAAGTGCTGCAGAGCAAGTAATAGGAGTTACCAAATCAAATGATGAAGTTCAGATTAACCTTAAAGGTCTGTGAAGTTCATAATTCAAGAGCAGAAATTAAGGATTTCAATATGTTCCAGGCAGATAAAATTTCCAGGCTCACCTATTGTAGAGAAAAATGATTTGTCACCCCATTCAGCAATAAAAACCAGCAAGAAAGTACTGACAACAGTGCTGGCCGTTGCCAAAATTCCAGCACCATTTCCTGAAAATTCAGAAACAGCTAGCTCTGCCTGGAAAAGGCAAATGTGTCTGTTAGATGCCATAAAGAATGTCCTGCAGCAACTGAATGCTGTAATTACCCCAAGAGAAGACATCTTCACCCAAGATAAATGAGCAAGAAAATAGAAAAGACCTGAACAAGTAAACTTGTTTTAGAAACTTCATGTACAATTCAGGATCTTCACTTAGATTAAGTATCCTAAATCTGTGATGGAAACTTTAGATCATGGTTCTGAGATATACCTGTATCTGTCACTTGACTGATACAAGAGAGGGAAAAATGTATCTTCCCCAATATCTCAGATTTATCTGAATATCTCGTATATATCTCAGATATTAGCAGAATATCTGGGACATTTTCTGAAATCACCTTCCAGCGCTCTTCCAAGCACCAAACAACAACAGTTGGATACCGCCCCCCTTTCCGGCATCTTCTCCAATGCCGGTGACTAATAAACTATTATGTTCCTTCTTCATTATACTATATTCTTGTTTTGACTTATAAAGATGTGAATTATCATGTTCTCCCCTTAATCATTGATACTACCTTCAAATTTGTTCTTCTTTATCATTATTGTCATGTATTTTACTTGACACGGTAATTTGTTTTAGTATAAGTGTGTTCACACAGTGTTATGATTGTTTTAGATTAGTATCAGGGCTTTTAGATGTTGATATATGCTTAGAATAACAAGATAAATGTTAAAAACATTTTTTGGTCATTGATATTTATTTCCCAAGATCTCCAATATATCTCTGATATAACTTATATTTAAGTCACCAATATATCTCTGATAAAATATATTGTGAACCAGGCTTCAGATGCCAAAAGAGCAAATCCAATTTCATCTTGAACCTTTCGATCATGAAAGCGACAGTGACAAAAAAATTAGCACCTGTATTTATCACTTCTTTTCTTTTAATCTAAGTTATTACATCAGAAATTGAGAACTACATATCAATATATTTCGAACGCCCATAAAGTAAAAAATCATTACCTCCTTCTGTTCTTCTTCTGCTTTCAAACCTTCACTCGAAGAAGCATCCAGCAAGGTGGAGACTCCGAAATAAATCTGAATATTTACAGAACTAATCAATGTAATTATCACATATATTTCTAGTCCCATAGAGTAGGAAAAAGAAACATTGCGATCATTATAATAAAAAGTGACTGCAACAAAATCAGAGTAATTGATATCAGCATATGAAGTTGGCGATTGAAGAAGCTTTATACATCTGATTCAAGTGCACAATGTGGTTTTGTCTGTCTAACTAATTAAATTGTTCATTGTTCTTTAGACTCAAGAATTTATTTTGATTACCAAAAGGCAGACTGCAGCAATATCATCGATGGGAAGATCTGCTCCTCCGAAACTGCAAGTAAATTTTTCTTAAGAGATATTTTTATGAATGTGGAAAACCAGAGCATTAAGAGAAAGATGAACGTAAGAGGTAAGCACTTGGAAATCCTAATCAATATAAATTTTTTCCAAACTAAAAGCATGCTACCTGAATGGCAAGATACCGTCAAGGTAATGAAAAGTACGACCAAGAACAACAGATATAAATGTCATGGCCCTGTACATAGTATCATGGTTGTGGATCAGTCACATTGATTTCACTTGATGAATAGTTACAGCTAACTTTCAATTAAAATCCAACAATAGACGCCTGTAAATATTAGAAATGCCCATATGACTGGAAAAATACATATAGACTCACGCAAGTGCACCAAATGTCCCCAAAAATACAACAGCCCAAGAATTACGAGCCGCTAGTAGTGCCTGATCAGAAAAGAAAAAGAAGTTTAAACCATTATCAAGTTATAGCAATAAAAGCCAAATACAAATTGGTAAACTACAGTGTCAATAAAATATGTTTTGTTGCATTAAGCACAAATATTTTGTTCAATAAGATGTTAGGAAATAGACTTATTCTGTAATGAAATGTTACGCCAATTGGCTAAAGAAAAGAAAACGGTTGTTGGATCTTACTGCTATGAAAAAGGTTTTGTCTCCTAGCTCAGAGAAAAATATCAGCAAGAATGCCTGCAACATTAGCAAAAGCACATGTCATCTATACTGACCATATCTATCAGTCTTTACCCTGTTCTATTAAATAAGTGCAGAGCCCTAACTGTAGCTGCAGTCTTCTGCGTATATAAGGAAGCAAAGAAAAGAGATTGCCCCAGAATATAAACTTCCTAGTGAGATAATAGTTAATAATGAGATTGATATATACTTCGTCAATTAGTCTCATTATAACTCGAACCTATGATTCCAATGAATAAAAAAAACCTCCCTCCACTCCAAATTAATAGTCCTATTTGGTTTTTCAAAATACCCTACCATAAAAAATTATGTATTCAACTCCCCAAATATGTGCAATAATTTCATTCTTCATGAGAAAAAGAATCGTATAAATAGTGAAAAGGAGGACTTCCTAACTGAGGCAAAACCTGTACTTATATCACCAAGATCCCCCAGGTAAGACTGAATTCCGCTGCCAAAGTCCATACTAACTAGCAACTGGGTTCCACTAGCAAGTGCCCATTGACCGCCTTGAAAGCTAAAAAGACCAAACATCAGGGCAAATTTGAGCCCTCTATAATATGTTAGTTCAGAATATGAATTGCTAATTCCAAACAGACGTCTGTCCAAAATGGAGCATTCTTTGTGACTCTTCCTATTAGCAAATGCAATCTCCTGCAGCAATAAAAATAAGTCAAGTTACAAAAGAATGTAAAGGGCACAATTATGTTCAATATTAATAATACAAAACGAAGAATCAAGTGAATAAGAGATTGCCTTTCTAAAAGCTAAGATCTAGGTCAAACAACTTTGAAAGGACTACCTACAACTAATAAAAGACCTACATTTGTTATGTACTACCATGAAAAACAGATTAAAACATGAAAAGTTGACTGCCTCATCCTTATGCCATGACATAAGTAGTTTGTAAACACTCAATCACCTTTTCACTTGAAAATGTTGTTGGAAGGTGCCGCAATGAGTCTCTCTCCACCTCTGTACAATTCAACAGCTGTCTGCATAGCCTGCAAAAACTTGGCAAAACAATCAACACCAACATCTAGAAATTTTCTATAGACAATATTTACATTCAAAATTTCCAAACAACAATTCAAGTTCATAACAATCAAATCATGTCTAAGCTCGAATAAACAGCCTATATAAGCACCTAAGTATATTAGCTGACATGTTCGAGCAAATGTAGCAAAATCCATGTGAGTTTTTTTTGGAATATAAAATGTATGAACAAGATTTCCGTTTCCTAACAGCTCGAGCTTTTGGTAAACTTGGTTATCTTACAAGTTTCTGCCTAAATGAAAGCAAAATCAAACAGCAAGGAGAAGTGGACTGAAGCTATCAACCTGGAGACTAGTAGAGAAGATCGTCTTGGGGGATGCAGTTTACGTGCACAGAGGAGCAAACGAGGAGAGGCAGCAGTGGGAGGACGGAGAGAGTGTTTGGACGAGGAAAGAAGATGATGGGAAGTAGGCCGACAAGGGAAGCAGTCGGAGAGCGTTGGGGCGTTCATTTGGCCGGCCAAGTCCCTCTCTCGGCTTCCCTGCCTCACGTTTGCTTGAAAAGCAAAGGCCCGAAGCTGCTCATCATCATCTCTCTGGCCCCGAGTGTGTGAGTTGTGGCGGTAAATTACCTGTTACTTTTGCAACGACAAAAACGATAAGGTTTGAAAGTAAGTAGCCCAAGTGCCACTCCGAAGCCCCAGTGGGCTTTAAAGCTTGAAAGCCCAGCACGATGGGTAGAGATCTCCAACTCCTATTGTTTCCCATCTCCTCCTGGGCTCCTGGCTATGGCTGCCGGCATAATTACCCTTCATGATAGGCGTGGTTGAACATGGTGCCACAACTCCCAACTCCCACCTGATCATGACACAGTTGAGCACTTTGCAGAGTTTTGCAAGCTTTTGCAGAAATTTGAAACTTTGTGATGATTGAACAGTGCATGCACATGTGGACTTTACATAAATAAGCATATCACAAAGACTCCCATTGAAATTGTCGCAAAAGAACGCATATGTTTGAACGAGAATTTCTGTTTTTATCAGTCGAGGATTTACACCTCACCATGGCACTATAGATACAATTTTGGCTATTGCAAAAGATTATATCAAAGCTCCCACAAATTATTTAAACCCTCATATTTCTAATGATGAAAGATTCTTCCCATATTTTAAGGTATGTCTATTTTTTTTTCAAAACACGATGTCTGTTTTATTGTTTTGTTAATAAAATACTTTGATGCAGGATTGTATCGGTGCACTTGATGGTACTCATGTTCCAGCTCATATTTTAGGAAAGGATCAAATGAGGTTTTGGAATAGGAAAGGTCATATTGCTCAAGATTTATTAATTGCTTGCAACTTTGATCTTGAATTTACATATGTATTAGTTGGATGGGAGGGCTCAACAGCTGATGCTAGCCTTTTGAAAACGGCATTTACTTCACCAAGTAAAAGGCTATTGTTGCAGGAAGGTATGGACTTCCAACTTTTTATTTTTTCATATTCATTGATAATAGGTATTAATTTAATTATATTTTTTATCACCCTCTTAGGTAAATATATGTTGGTGGATGCGGGATTTGCAAGCATCCCAGGTTTCTTGGCTCCTTTTCGTAAAACTCGATATCATTTGAAGGAGTTTGGCACTACTCTAGAGAGGCTACCACAAACTGCACAAGAGTTATTTAATCATCATCATTCAACCTTAAGGAATGCAATTGAAAGGTCTTTTGCTGTGTGGAAAAACCACTTTAAATTTGTAAACGACCACCAATGTTTCCATACAAAACTCAAGTTAAAATAGTTGCGGCGACTTGTGTGCTTCATAACTTCTTGCGAAGGGAAAATAAAGAAGAAATATGGGATGATGACTTTGATGATAATGATGATGATGATGGGGTGATATAGCACCTATATTACCAAGTAACACTTTTATGGTTGATCGTACAACTATGATGGGTCGTTTTCGTGAGAAATTAGTAAAGAAGATGTGGGATGATAGAAAGCGGCTTGAGCTTTAAATGGATCCATAGTTGAAGAATCGATTATACTTTAGATAAACAATTTGAAAGTATATACTTTTTTAAGTTTTTGTGTGAAGTAAACTCGAATTATTGACTAGTTCATTTACTTTAGCGGAGATTAAATTGCAATACAATAGTATTTTTGAGAAAAGATGACACTAAAGAAGCTTTACTTGAATTGATAGTCCTTTTTAAAAAAAATGACATTTATAGGAAGTCTTATAATTAGCATTTTTACTTTACCAACTAATAGTTGTCATATGAATATTTTTATTAAATAAAATAATTAACCCGGGACACATAATTTTAGTCTTTTTAGAACATAATGACCCTTTTAATTTCATGTTCTAATGGATTAGTAGCATGTTTTCTAGAACATTTTCGTTTTTACATTTTCTGGAACCCCTAACTAGGACGAAAAAATGATTTTCGGTGAAATTTTCATGAATACTTTCTGTAACCCTAACAACTTTTTAGGGGAAAATTCATTTTTCTATGAAAGTTCATTTTTCTGGGGAAAATTATTTTCATGGAAAATTTTTATTTTCCATAACCCCTAACCCACCTTTATTGTTAATTGAGTTAAATAATAAGATAACTATTTCCTAACAGCTTGAGCTTTTGAGAAAATTTAGTTATTTATCTTCCTCCTTTCCTCTAAATATGTTAACGCGGTTTTGATGGATGCTTGCACGTACAAGGAGTGTTGAGTTGATTTATATTAAATAACCCTTTCCCACCCGGTCGAGCTTTTGGGAAATTTGGTATTTAACACATGATAATTCGTTTACTCATTAGTAAGCGCCAAACAGTTTGTCTAATCCCCTCGTTGCATGTTATTAATAGTCTAACTAACTTGCAAATTAATCAAGATGAAAGCAACGACATTATAGAACATTGATGAAGGCAAATAGCTAAATAGTGAGCTAGTGAAGGGAATTAAGATTATCCAGAATCCTTATTACAGAGTCCTAATTTATGGAAATACAACAATGAAACCTGCAGCTCTCACATTCACAACTAGGCTAGGGAAGACATAACATTCTCAGTAACATTCATAAAGTTTAACATCAACCCTAAGTCGGAAGTAAGTGTCATCATCATAGCCATCAGTGGATATGGTGGCCACCCCTCTCGCCATGAAGAAGTCCCCAGTTCCACCCATCACAGAAATGTCCCTGGTCTTGCTCAACAAGGGGTCGGCCCCGGCAAAGTTGATGGTCCCCTTGTAGTCCGTCGTGTTGAGCACAAAGGAGAAGGCCAGCCATGCAGTGAAGGCCACCTTCCCGTTATAGAAGTAGAGTCCCTGAGCCCGTCCCACCGGAGTGGATGTCGGGTGGGCGTCGAGCGTGATTGGATCGTCAAACACCGCCATGTAGCCGAATCGCTGCTGGTCGGCGAACATTGTCCGATTGCCCCATGCTGGGGCTGCGACCAGAGTGGCCGTGGCATCTTTTGAGTTCTTGCCGTTGTAGAGAGTGTCATGGAAGTATAGGACAAGCCTCTTGCATGGTTTTTCCCTAATGATGTTCTTGACAGGCTTGGAAGATGAAGAAGACAACAAGAGGACGAAGAATAAGAAGAAGAGACTGATGAAAGGTAGCCTCCTAGCCTCCATGGGTCTCTCCTCCTTCCTTAGGTTGATGAGAATGAGAGGGGTGGAAGGAGTATGAGAATAGTGATGAGGGGATGAGGGCACTTTTTTATACTGGTTGTGTTCAATTGCTTACTGTTAAACTTGTTCATAAAAGTTTGATTAATGACGTGTTAAGCTTAATCTAATAGATTTATCACGTGATGTTTCCTCCTCGGTAGTACTCAATGCAAATAAATTATCTAAGATACAAGTTTCTTCTTCTGAGAAACCAAAATGCCCTTATTGGCATTTTCTGCTAAACGATAATAAAAGTACGCTCGTCAAGGCACCAAACTATTCCCTCTGGTCACTTTAATTGATACGGTTGATTTTCAAATGAACTTAAGACCGGAGGGAGTTGGTTTTTTAGTTGCTTGCAGAGGGACAGGGACGGGATAGCTCAATATAACAGAGGTTCCATGGGATACAAATCATACAATGCCTCACACATGTTCAATTACGAGATTCTAGTAGTTCTTATGTTCAAATATCTGGAGAGAGATGAGCACCATTGGTAGTAAGTTAAAGATTGGACGACAGACAACAAAAAAGAAGATCTAGTAGCATGAGTTCACGACCTAGGTAACTGATTACAAAAACAAAAACACATAAGTTACGTAACTACTCAGGATTACTTAAGGTACGTAGTTCAGACACAGGAATATGTATATATTAGCGTGTTGCGAGATTGACGGTACTTGAGTTGGTTCACCAGCTGACATTGGTGAGGAAACAGACAGTATAAATGGCAGTCGGAACACTGGCTAAGTTCCACTAGTCTCTCATGAACTGACCCTGCTAATTTGTATAGGAGTATAATTTAAGCTTGCGGTTTGTGCTGCAAATGGAAGACAATCAAACTTCCTTTTGTCCAAAAAACACTTATTCTTTTGTCGCGGTATGCTTAAGCGTTTGACTGGCACGTTGATCACTGAGAATCGTTATCACAAATTGTTGGTCAGAAGCAAGACTGTCTAGCAAGAAAAGCGAGGAGAATATTTCGACTGCATGAGGGCCCCTGCCTCGCACCCAAAGAGAGTGGGTAACAGGTTCTTCGGGGCACGCTTTGCCATTTTAATTGTTATGTTATTCCCAAATGACATGGCAAAGGGGTTGCCTCCGATAGAAGGAATCGAACCTTTTTTTTAACGCTGAGGAGGAGTAATTATTTATAAATGCTTAACTTATGGCAATCTAAACCTAAATACGAAAATTTTGGTTGAGATTTGAGAGATAGATGGCTTGGATTGTGGTCAATCAAACCGTAAATACATGATTTATGGTTCTGTCCAAGCATGAAAACAAAGGAACTGAATCATGTTTATCGACATTGAGCTCATTTGGCAAGTGCTCGCTACTTGATTTAGAAAACAACAAAAATCTGTACGAAAGTCCATTTTGATAGAGAATGTTAATTTGGAAAGACATAGCACTCTGTATGAAAAGTTCATTTTAGGAAAGAAAGTTAATTTAGAAAGTCTGGGTAAAATCTGTATGAAAGTCCATTTTGATAAAGAATGTTAATTTAGAAAGGGAAAAGTTTATATGAGATCGCTCTCATATTGCTTATATGAGGCCACTTTGAATCGTAGCCGTTGGATCTTGATCTGACGGCTACAAATATCCATAATGATCTCACCCACTTTTTGATGTGACACACTCACCTACCCATTGATTTGATATCTACCATCCGATCAGAATCTAATGATAATAAAGATTGGCCTGATGCTCCTTATATGAGAACGATCTCATGTAAACTCATCTCATTTAGAAAACACAGAGCAACATTTAGGATTTATATACGATACTATTTGATACAAGTAATTTCACTTTACAGGCAATTTAGCATACTAACTTTTTTGGGTACAACATGAGGCTTCATAAACAGCAAGTCGCAAAACATGTGGAGGCAATGACTCAGACATGGCTCTTAATGGAAGAGCTGTAACCATCCTGATCATCGTAGTATTTGGACCACAGCATCACTCCACCATACTTTGCAGACCCCTTTATCGCAGGCAGCACTTGCGAGGTCAGGTCATTTGCTGGGATGAACCCACTCCCAGCCGCGGTAGGTGCTGCAGGCAGGCCGAGGAAGATCTTGGTGGCCGGAATGGCGGAGTTCCACTGCTTCCAAGCATCTTCAAGGCTGCTGATATCCCCTGAATTGTACTGGCATGGAGGGTTGTTGTAGAATTGAACCCAGACGTAGTCGAACAGGCCAGTCTCCAGGGCCCCACCGACCCATGCATCCGGGAAGGGGCATTGTGGTGCAGCCGTCAGGTACACCTTCTTCCCCTTCTTGCTATAGCTGGAGAGGTACCTGGCCAGGTCGTCCCAATGCTGGTCTGTGCCGCCCTCGATGTCGAAATCAATGCCATCGAGGACGGCACTTCCGAGTGGGCGGGAGCCGGAGTTGCCGCCCAAGAAGTTGTTCCACAGGTAGGTGGCCACTTGCCTAGCGTCGGCAGACGAGGTGAGGGAGTAGCTGCCGGCACCGCCACCGATGGACAGCATGACCTTGATCCCTTGGGCCTGGCAGGCCTTTATGTCGCTGCTCAGTCCGGTGCAGCCATCGGAGGAGGGGTCACAGTGGCCGGCCAGGTTGATGGTGGGGGTCTGGCCGTTGCCAAAGGTGGAAAGGAATGCTATGTTCACAAAGTCGTAGTTGCCCGTGGCACAGGTCTCTGCTAAGGTGCCCTCGTTGCCATTTTGGCCCCAGTAGATGGAAATTCCTCCTCCTTGGGACATCCCTACTAGTGTCAACATGAGCACAAGGGACAGGAGTTCACAAGTTTTTCCGGCCATTCTCATTTGCAAGTTATATTTGAACAGTTGATGTCTAGATTACAGGGGCATCTGGTCTGCTCATTTACAGTGGAGGGGTTCTGATTTTATAGTAGGGGGTTGCCTAGACCGTGCCTGTGGTATTATGCATGCAGTTAGTTCCTTATTTGATCAGTTATCCATTTCGCCACTAATTTGTTTTCACTTAACATGTAATTATATATGATGGTTGCATCTTAGTGGTCAGTGTTTACTTCTACTACATTACGCCATCTTAAAAAACTGTTATCTTATCCCAAAATATTTTAACTTGGAACTTGGACAGCATAAGAGACTAGATCTCGATAAGTATGTTAATCCAATAAAGTTAATGAGATCTTGTCGATTGTGCCCCAACTGACGTGAACAAAATTAACATACTGTTCTTTAGTAAATTAACTGCGAGTATAGTACTGACCCTTTATTGGCCAAAACATTATTTACTCCCTCCGTTCTGTTTTAGCTGCTCCATCTAGAAAAGAGAGCAGTCATGTTTTAGATGCTCCACACGGTCAATTCCCCCCCCCCCCCCCCCCCCTCTCTCAAATAGTTGGGGTTCCTACCATCCCATAAAAATCAACATTTGTTGGGATGTGCCATCTAAAACTGGACAATGGAAGTATTTTCTTTGATCAAGGCTAGTAGGCCTCAAGCTAACATGGTCATATTAAGCATCTACCTCTATGATTAAGGTTATATATATATAGAGAGAGAGAGAGAGAGAGATGAGTTTACATGAGATCGTTCTCATATAAGGAGCATGAGGCCAATCTTTGTTGCCGTTAGATTCTGATCGGAGGGTGGATATCAAATCAGTGGGTAGGTGAGTGTGTCACATCAAGGAGTGGGTGAGATCATTATGGATATTTGTAACCGTCAGATCAAAATCCAACGGCTATGATTCAAAGTGGCCTCATATAAGCAATATGAGAGCGATCTCATTTAAACTTTGAGAGGGGTTTACATGAGATCGTTCTCATATAAGGAGCATGAGGCCAATCTTTATTGCCGTTAGATTTCGATCGAAGGGTGGATATCAAATCAGTGGGTAGGTGAGTGTGTCACATCAAGGAGTGGGTGAGATCATTATGGATATTTGTAACCGTCAGATCAAGATCTAACGACTATGATTCAAAGTGGCCTCATATAAGCTATATGAGAGCGATCTCATTTAAACTTTTCCCTTAAACTTTTCCCATATATATATATAGAGAGATAAGTGATCTGTACATGAAATATGCATTTTATTATCTCCTAAACTTATGTTTCTGCTAGTTTTTGTTTAGAATTATTGCTACTTTAATATAGTTTTTGGTTTTTGTAGGAAACGAGAGCAAAACGCAGAAATGGGATAAAACGCGACTCTAATGATTGAATATTTACAACTTCAATTGCATATCTCTGATGGGACTGATTTAACCTTCATGTTAAAGTACACGAAGTCAGCTTTCCAACGCCACTGACTGTTCGCAATTCGGAGTTCGGAGCAAAAAGTTATGATCATTTGAAATATCGCGCGCGAAAGAGACACAATGAAAGAGAAGATCCGTTCAGATTATATCCGGCGGCTGAGATTATGAAGACAGGTTTTAAAGAAGAAAAAGAAAAAAAAAAGAAAAGAAAAGGAGCGCTGAACCGGCTGGTTCAGTGCCGGTTCAGTTACAATAAAAAAAGAAAAAAAAATAAAAAAACCCGGCCCGAGCCGAAGCTCGGGCGCTCGGGCCCGTTTGTTTCAGAACAGAGCCGAAGCTCTGTTTTGGATGAGATCGCCGGAAAGGCTCGAGCTGGGGCGGCGGACGGCGGCCTGGGTCTCGACGGCGGATGTTGCTGAGGCCGGAATGCGTTGACGGCGCCGGATCTGGGCGAGGCGGCGAAGATTGCAGAGCTCGAGCTCTGTCGGCGAGTGGGCAGAGGATCTGGGCTCGACTGAGGAAGACAGCAGGTGGCAGAGCTGAGGCGGCCACGGGCACGGCGACGGCTGAGGAGGGCCACCGGCGGTTCAACAGCAGTGAGGAGGCCATCGACGAGGGCAGAAACGGCAAAAAAAACAGAGCGACAGAAGGAAGGCTCTGATTTTGGAAATTTCCAAATCGCGCGCGACAAAGCCGAATCGGGAAGCTTCAATTGATCAAAATAAATGAAATCACGATGCAAAATCGCTCGATTGGGAAGGTCCCATTTGCTATTTTCATGAGACTGTGGGTCTGTATAAGAGGAACTCGAGCAAGAGAGCCGACAAAAAAAAAAGATAGAGAAACTCGAGCAAGAGAGCCGCCGGACAGAAAGAGCGAAAAAACAGAGCGACCGGCAAAAGAAAACCAGAGGAAAAATACAGTCTTTCTCGTCGGGATTTTGGCCGGATTCCGTCGGGACTTTGGCCGGAAGAAGAGAAGGAAGGAGGAGGAGTCGAACGCCGGGAGAAAGCAGTGATTTTGGGTCGGATTTGAAGTTGCTACAGTACTGATTTGCAACTGCTACAGTACGCGAGTTCGCCGGAGAAGATGATGAATAGTGAATAGTGCTACAGTACTTCGTTGAACAGTATTTTCGATAATCTGACGAACCAGGCTTTTTCTTCCCTTATTTTCATGTCTAGCTAATTTCATTGTACTAAGATTAGATGAAGCCCTGCTGATTGTTTGACTCTCAATACTTATTTGCAATTCTAAAGTTGTGATTTTTATTCCATATGCTTAATAATTTGCTATGATTATTCTGTTGCTCGAGAGAGGGTAGAGTAATTGTTAGTTAAGGGTTTGTTAATGTTCGAGAGATCTTAGCGAATTCTAAGGTGTTATTTGAATAAAAATTGCATTTTTATGATTGGTCTTTGCTCGAGAGAGGGAGATTAATTAAGATAGATTTAATTGTTTAGTTGCATGTTCGAGAGGGCTGCACACATTACGATTATTCGTGACTTCGAGAGGGGCACGGATAGTTGATCACTTGGAATTGTACGGGTTTAACGGAGAGGATAGCTATTTGGTTTGGGTGGATTCGAAGTCTTAGTATATTTCTCATCATATTATTTTCACATAAGTTTCATTGCTTTGTTAAATTAGAACTTTTCATTCTGTTATAACTAGTTTCATAAAAAATCAAATCTTTCATTAGAATTAAGTTGAATCAGTCCAAGTCCTTTGGGTTCGACCTCGTTACCACTAGACTATACTGAGTCTCGTGCGATTGCGAGTAAAAAAGTAGAAAAATCAATCAATCAATAAGTTTACATGAGATCGTTCTCATATAAGGAGCATGAGGCCAATCTTTATTACCGTTAGATTCCGATCGGAAGGTGGATATCAAATCAGTGGGTAGGTGAGTGTGTCACATCAAAGAGTGGGTGAGATCATTATGGGTATTTGTAGCCGTCAGATCAAGATCCAACGGCTACGATTCAAAGTGGCCTCATATAAGCAATATGAGAGCGATCTCATATAAACTTTTCCCATATATATATATAGGGAAAAGTTTAAATGAGATCGCTCTCATATAGCTTATATGAGGCCACTTTAAATCATAGCCCTTAGATCTTGATCTAACGGCTACAAATAGCCATAATGATCTCACCCACTCCTTGATGTGACACACTCACCTACCCATTGATTTAATATTTACCCTCCGATCGGAATCCAACGGCTATAAAGATTGGCCTCATACTCCTTATATGAGAACGATCTCATGTAAACCCTTCTCATATATATATATATATGGAAAAGTTTAAATGAGATCGCTCTCATATTGCTTATATGAGGCCACTTTAAATCATAGCCCTTGGATCTTGATCTAACGGCTATAAATAGCCATAATGATCTCACCCACTCTTTGATGTGACACACTCACCTACCCATTGATTTAATATCTACCATCCGATCGGAATCCAACGGCTATAAAGATTGGCCTCATACTCCTTATATGAGAACGATCTCATGTAAACCCTTCTCTCTCTCTCTCTCTCTCTCTTTATATATATATATATATATATATATATCGTTCTCATATAAGGAGTATGAGGCCAATCTTTATCGCCATTGGATTCCGATCAGAGGATGGATATTGAATCAGTGGGTAGGTGAGTGTGTCACATCAGGGAGTGGGTGAGATCATTATGGCTATTTGTAGCCGTTAGATCAAAATCCAAGGGCTATAATTTAAAGTGGCCTCATATAAGCTATATGAGAGCGATCTCATTTAAACTTTTCCCTATATTATATATATATATATATAGATAAGTTTACATGAGATCGTTCTCATATAAGGAGCATGAGGCCAATCTTTATTGCCGTTAGATTCCGATCGGAGGGTGGATATCAAATCAATGGGTAGGTGAGTGTGTCACATCAAAGAGTGGGTGAGATGATTATGGATAGTTATAGCTGTCAGATCAAGATCCAATGGCTACGATTCACAGTGGCCTCATATAAGCAATATGAGAGCGATCTCATTTAAACTTTTTCCATATATATATATAAATATATATATATATATATATATATATATATATATATATATATATGGGAAGGGTTTACATGAGATCGTTCTCATATAAGGAGCATGAGGCTAATCTTTATTGCCGTTAGATTCCGATCGTAGGGTGGATATCAAATCATTGGGTTGGTGAGTGTGTCACATCAAAGAGTAGGTGAGATCATTATGGATATCTGTACCCGTCAGATCAAGATCCAACGGCTACTATTCAAAGTGGCCTCATATAAGTAATATGAGAGCGATCTCATTTAAACTTTTCCCTATATGTATATATATATATATTACAGCAATGACATTGAGTTAATTAGGAGGTAAAGACGAAGGCTGAAAAGAGCTGCATAAGTGTCTTTTCTAATCTAAGATGCCGTTCACGCCAATTACAATCTTTCGAAGTTGAAAATTTGATATTGCGAATCACTGACCGATGGAGGTACCAACTGTTAAAACCAGCCAAGCACAATTTAGAAGTCGCCACTAGCTAACGCCGGAGTGGTCATGATCTAGTAGGGGCCACCCCCTCCCCTATAAAAAGAAATCGGTGTACCAGCAGTTTCGAGCAACCAAGCCAGTCAAACAACATGCCTGTTTTGTGCTAGAAATATATTCGATCCAATCCCATCTCAATTTTCCTCTCACTAGTGTTGTTTGCTCTGATTGAGTGTTCTTATGGAGGTGGAATTGCCATCTACTGGGGCCACAATGGAAACGAGGGCACCTTAGCCCAAACATGTGCCAGAGGCAATTAATTAATTCCTAAAAAGAAAAAGGGATGAGAGAGAAGCTCTCCCCTCCCTCTCCTTCCCCCATCTTGTGTTCTTCTCCTAGTGATCTTCCATCCCTGCCCTGGCCGGCTAGGGCTGGATGGCTGTTGTGGCTATGGGTCGTTGGGTAGGGCGGAGAGGGGCAGAGAACCATTGGTCGGGTGATGAACTTCAAAGTCTCTCAGCCCTCTAATTTCGCTTGCCCTAACCTCCCCCTTCCGTGTCGACGATTGGGGCATGGTCCAGCCTAGATGACGTCTGAACCCCGCGTTGGTGGAAGATTGCTCTGCCTTTTTTATTTTCTTTTGTCGATCTTTTGGTGGTAGGGAGGGTGGTGAGAGGGAAGTCTTGCTTTTCCTCTTCCCCTTTCCTCAAGTCCCCAAATCCTCTTCCCTTGCCCTTCATATGGAAATATTAGTGAGTTCAGTGGATGATTTTCTGGGCAAAGACGACTTCTTTAGTGGTTGTCCTCTTGAGGCGTGTGCTACGTTAGGCTCCTTTGCCAGTTGAGTGATGATCAACTGGGTTGATGTCTATGGGGTGAGATGCCCACCTCCGTTGCTATAATCTTCCGAATGCAATCGTTTGTCTCCGAGGCTACCATTTGTGCTACTAGTGCATGGAGTTCACAATTTGGTAACTCCACTGTACGTTTCTATGGCTTACTATGATGATGTATTTTATTGAAAAATCGGCATCAAACGTCCAACCCTTTAAAGATAGCCCAAGTTGATCGCAACAAATTATACTTTTGCTTATGGAGTATCTATTGAATTTTTTGTATAAATTTTTATGAAAAAAGTTTGCTTTTTATTTGTTGTGTGTCTGGAGTCCATTCCTCCCCTGATGATCTTGTTATATTTAAAGATGAATCATTGATTGAAATATCTGTTTTAGTTTCATAAAATTTCTTTGTTAGCAAAAAAAAAAATTGTGCCACAGGCAATTATAGATTTGTGAACATAGCCACTGTGACCCATACAGCAACGGCTGCACCGGTCTGAGTGACAACATCCGCTCGTGCCAGCGGCATGGGATCAAGGTGATGCTCTCCATCTATGGTGGCGCATGCAGCTGCTACCTCACCTCGTCCACCGATGCTAGGCAAGTGTCCACCTACCTGTGGAACAACTTCTTGGGTGGTAGCTTGTCCTCCTGCCCGCTCGGCGATGCCGTCCTCGACGACATTGATGGTGGCACCAATCAGCATTGGGACGGCCTGACCAGGTACCTCTCCGGCTATAGCAAGAAGGGGAAGGAGGTGTACCTGACGACTGCACCACAATGCCCCTTCCCGGATGCATGGGTCGGTGGGGCCCTGGAGACTAGCCTGTTCGACTACTTCTGAGTTCAATTCTACAACAACCCTCCATGCCAGTACAATTCAGAGGATATCAACAACCTTGAAGATGCTTGGAAGCAGTGGACCTCAGCCATTCCGGCCACCAAGATCTTCCTCAGCCTACTTGCAGCACCTATGGCGGCTGGGAGTGGGTTCATCCCGGCAAATGACGTGACATCGCAAGTGCAAGTGCTGCCTGCGATAAAGGGGTCAGCCAATGGTGTGTTTGGAAGCCAAAATACTATCAGGCTTGACTGCCTTTCAGGGTGAAAACTATCAAACTTGTAAATAGCTGATTTGTGACAAATGTTGGGGAGTATAAAAAGGTTATAAAAATATTTATATTATTTTTATGAAAGGTAAAATTATATTTAGGAATTGAACATAAATTACACTGATTTGTATTTGGAAATAAATACTCGACGGCGGCATTGTTAAGGCTCAAAGGGAGAAACAAACGATAGCTTTTAATAGGACAAACTTCAACGATATATTTTTTCTCATTTTTTATCTATTTTTTTATTCTTCCTTATTTTTAGTGCTATTTTTTATAATAATAATATCATAAAGATGTTAAGCCACTGCGTACTATTTATCATAAATTTTGTGATATTTTTTTATAGGATATCAAGATCATTAAAGATGGCCATTATGATTAGAAAGAGCATTAAAAATAAGGAAAAATAAAAAAATGATTGAAAACGGATAAGAAATGAGTGAGATATAGATCGTTGAAGTTTGTCCCATTTTAATGGGTGATTACACGATAGCTTTTAATGGGACAAACTACAATAATGCATTTCTGATCTATTTTCGCCCATTTTTTCTATTCTTCCTCATTTTAGTACTCTTTTTTATAATGATGATTTCATAAAGATGTTGACCAACATCGTACTATTTATCGTGGATTTTGTGGTATTTTTTTTATAGGATATCAAGATTATTATGATATTATGATGATAAGAAAGAACATTAAAAATAAGGAAAAAATGCTAAAAATGGATAAGAAATAAGCGAGATATGAACTGTTGAAGTTTGTCCAATTTTAATGGGCGATTACACAATACAGTGTGCTATTGTGTGGGCTATCATATAATCGATTACATGATAGCTTTTAATGGGACAAACTTCAGTGATGCATATTTTGCTTATTTTTTATCTATTTTTATTTTTTTCTATTTTTTTCTTATTTTTAATGTTGTTTCTTATAATGATGATATCATAAAGATATTGAGCCACCACGTACTATTTATCGTAGATTATCAAAGTCATTAGGATATCATGATAAAAAAAGAGCATAAAAATATGGAAGAAACAAAATGGCCGAAACGGACTAAAAATAAGGGTAATTTGGGAGAGAGAAGGGAGATGGAGCAGTGATTTTTTCATTTCACTCATCTTCATCAGCTGTGAAATACAATGAAGTGAGAATCAACTTTTTCAGCTCTTTCAGGGGTGTTTTCATATATCACCGTCAAGAGCCTTTTATGCTTTTTTGCTTTCCAAACGGACGCTAGAAGCTGATTTGCTGATAAGTAAAAATTTTCACCTTTCACTGTCAACATGTATTTTTTACCATTTCAGCTTCCAAACATTTTTCAAAGATGATTGGTAACTTTCAGCCGTGAAATGTGAAACTTTTCAGCTTCCAAATGCGCCCAAGTATGGTGGAGTAATGTTGTGGTCCAAATACTAGGATGATCAGGATGTTTACAGTTCTTCCATCAAAAGCCATGTTTGACTTTGAGGCGTGATCTCCTTTGCATAGTTTTCGTCTTGCAGAGTTGCTATATGTGAAGGCCCATGTTGTATTTGTACCCAAAAACTTTTGTATGTTAATTTGGGTGTAAAGTGAAATTCCACGTACTAAATAGTATCGTAAATAATTCTTAAGTGTGATTTAAGGATTTTAGCTTCCTTTCCACTGGAGCAGGTGAGTCTGTTGCATCGAAAAAAGAAAAAAAACAATGAGAGTTCACTAATGTTTTCACCTTGCTTCCTCCCTTGGAGCATATCCAACTAGTACCCAAATCTGTTGCCAAAAAAATTTAAAAAAAACTAGTACCCAAATCTACCAACTCAGCAATAAGAGCTAGTTTTGGGTATTATGTGACCGTTTGGGGCGTAAAAAATCAACTCTATCTACCTGAACTTTTTTGGAAAAATCTAGCTAAAAGAGTAGATACATGGGATAATCCGCTAACCAGCTGAAACACCTCGTGTAGATGGAGCTGATTTTTCACGCCCCAAATGGCCCCTAAGTTGGACAATTTCCTCTCTAATCTAGTACCCAAATGCTGAGGTGGATTTGGGTGCAGTTTGAGTACTCAAAATTGAGGACCCAGACGGTGAGTATACAAATCTGTATTTTTTTTACCATCTCAAAACCATCTACAATCTGGCTACTCTGTTAGAGAACTCAAAACTTGAGTACTTAAATTGCGACATGAACAAGTGAGGTATTCAAATCTTAATTTAAGTAAACAAGATTTGAGGTCTCGGTTGGAGATGCTCTTAGGCTAATAGTGGGGATAATGCAACAACTCAAATTCACGAGGTTAGCTTGATTTAATATTGCAAGACAAACATAAAATGAAAGGCCCTTGCTTGACGCTTTACACATCAAAAGGAAATCAATTCATCCGATTATCAAGTTCAATACGAGCCGTCGGCACATACGGATGTGTTGTGTGCTCCAGCAAAAAACACCTTTTGGTGGAGCACACAGTGTGCGCCGTTGATGATCGACGACTTCCATGGCGGAAACCCGGGAATCCAAAGGAAGAAACTCATTTTGAAGTCAGAAGCGAGAGCAGAAGTCGAAAGAAACAGTGGAAACTGGGTTGGTGGACTGATTTGTCGCCGAGAACTGAGTTATTTGGAGTTGAAGGACCGACTGGTTGGGATCTTTTTCGAACACGTTGGCAAGCACTTCTCTGTAAGTATCCATTCCTCCTATCAAACCCTTCTTTCTGTTGGGTGTGTTTGCTTTTAGCTTTGTTTTATAATTGAGTTAAATCTTGAGAGTTGATGCACTGTGATTTGAGAATTGTGGCTATGTCCATTCGTTGCGCTTGTACATGTGTTCTTCTTGTGTAAAGTTTGCTTTTTGTAACTAAACATAACTTGTGCAATGAAACAATTTTCTCTTGCTCTCCCCTCAGAATGCGACTATGTATCGAGATTTAATTTTTGTAGGACGAATTTATTAAAGGAGAGGAGCCAATTCCGCATTTTTACATGATTTTCGAGGTATTAGTGTCTAGGGTTCTAATTGTGGTGAGGACAGGGAAATGAGAGTCGCTCCGTCACATATTGATTGCTCCATTTGGAAAATTAGTGGTTTTCTAATGGTCCATTTTGGGTAGTCACTGGTGCTTTCATAAGTTCCCAGCCACTTGAGCCAAATTGAGCTATTTATAGAGGACATTTCCTGAATGGAGCTATTAAAATGGGACTGAGGGAGTAGCTTTGAAGTTGTTGATATTCATGAATCATGAGGGTTACCATTGAATTTAGTCTGCAAGTACTCTACTGGGTAAATTTTGATGAAAGAACCTCTCAACCGGAGATGTTAGAATAGAAGTGCAGAACAAAGAAATCGGTTGTATGCACATGTAACAAAAGGGGGGAAATTTCTTTTTTTAAGTTTCTGAAATGGAATTAAAAGTTCTGTTTCTATGTTTCTAATCACATTTTATGTTGCAAAAATGATGACATTGTATTATAGCAGTGATGCCTGAGCTGTGACATGTTTTTGATAGCTTCTTTTCTATTACTACATCCTGTCGCTTTTAATCGAGACAATTAGCAAAATATGTGTACCAAAATTAAATGATACTGTTGCCTAATTATTCTCCTGGCCGTCTGTCGAGAGGCCTCTGAAATGAAAGGCACTTTCTCGCTCGCTTGGAAAGTCTAGGCTTTTACTATGGATTTTACATCTTAATAAATTGACCAATTATGTGATGGTCTCAATTAAACGTGACCGGAGGGAGTAGTAATTTGAACAAATTTCTTTTTGGAATTTGTACTGTGCTCAACTTGTAGTGTAACAATCTTTTTTTTTTCAATTAGGCTAGGTTTTAAAGATAGGTATATGTTCTAATCTATGGAATTGTGTCTTAAGGTTATTGTCAGTTTTCCATGTGTTTTTCTTTATCAATGTTTCCCATTGCTTTATTGTTTTAACTGTTTAGTGTTACTGTATATTTGCTTTTGTTTCCTTTTTCCCTCTCTTATTTTTTAGAATATTGTGATGATGGCTATATTAATATTTCATCTGCAACCATCATGTCATGAAGTCAATCCACATATTTGGAAAGGTGTATGATGAATATGATGACGTTTAATCTTCTTATCATCGTCCCCTCTTCAGAGGGTTGTGTCAGGAAAGGCATCCGGCGTAAAAACTTGTCACTATGTTTCTTTGTATGGGTTTTGTACCATTTTGATTCCGATAAGAGTCAAACATGGTATATAATCCATGCCGCCGACCCCAGATAGTTGGGATAAGGCATATGTTGATGATGATGATGATGATGATGACTGATGAAATTGTACTTCTAAATATTTTTGTTTTTAGTTTCTCCTGGTTGCAATTCTTTGGATCATAAGGATAGCTTGTCTTATTTCTTATAATGGTTTACCCTTCTTACCTCAAAGTGCTTTTTTTCTATTTTGCAGTTGAGAGTGCTACATTCGAATCTCTTACTACTTCTGCAAATACTAGGGAGTCTTTAGAGCCTCATACATAATCATAATCTCTTTAGAGCCTCATACACAATTGTGAAATGCTGCCTCTCTACCAAAACATGGACCCTCACTATCTTCCTAGTCTGAGTGACCATGCCTCTCACGGGCAACACTACTATCCGATGTTTGAGGCAGTACACCCACAACACGAAAGGGGACCAAGCTGTATCTTCTATGAATTTTGGACCTTGGTTGCACTCTGGCAGCTATCCTTACCCTTTTCCAACAGGGTGTCATGGTTGCTGCCGCCATAGCCCTCATGGTTACTGCAGTTATTGGCAGCCTTACTCTTTGCTACCTTCCATGGTTGTACCCAGTCCTTGTCAACCCTCCTATGATCATTCTGGGTATGCAATTGCACCACCTCATTATCCACCTGAAATATTCCGTTATGAGTATGACAAGTCTGTGGGGAAGGAGAACTGTGGTGGGTGCCCGAATCACTCGTGCAAAGAAAAGGCTAATAGTAATGTGAAAATTGAAGAGCAAATGCCTGAATCCACTCAGAAGAGGAATGATTCTTTTAAAGGACCTCACATGCACTCTTACCCCTGCCCAGTGGTATGGCTTCCACAGAGTTATCACAAGGATGAAGCGAATAACAAAAGTTCTGATCCCAAGTCTAATGTCTGGAATGGGTGAAATCCGCTCGACCTAAAATATCTAGTCCACCCAAACCCGTACAAAGAAGAGAAAAGGATGAAAGAAGATCCTTAGCTTCCATTTCCTGTTTTCATGGTTCCTGGTTATAGGAATCCAGAGGACCAAAAGCAAGCAAGTCCTACTTTTAAAGCTGCTGAAGGGCAGGAATCAAAGCTCAAGATTATTCCCTTGAGGTTTATTGAGAACTACAAACGTGGAGATAGCCTAGATGCTGCTGAGAAACGCTCTGTAGATGGGGTAGTCATCGAGGATCCAGCTGAAGAAACTAAAGAAAAGAGTCTTGTTGGCAGTGAGGCAACTGAGACAAATGACTCATGTGGAAAACCAAGGGACAAGTTTATACCCATGAAACAGGTGGAAGGAGGGAGAATGAATTCATCCAAGTTACATGAAGAAGCCAAGAATGCGGGCAATCCTACAAAACAGGAAGATCTTAGCACAGAAAAATCAATGGAAAGTCACAAGAAGCAGCAGTCTACTTCTGTGAAAACATTGCAGATTCCTCCTGTTTGCTTGAGAGTAGATCCCTTGCCAAAGAAGAGAAACGGGAATGGCAGTTCCAGGTCTCCTAGCCCACCTGGAGGAACACAGCAGGATCATGCATGCCGCAAGCCTTCCGAAGATAGGTTAAAGGAATTGAACGCAAGAAAGAAGGAAATTAAGGTTATTGAGGTTCAGGAGAAGAAGCCATCATCCTTGAACAACACAGAGGCCAAACCATCTGGTGAAATAAGATCGCTTGAAGCTAATACGTTGGAGGATAGCAGTTCAGCAGAGAAGGAAGTGAAGGATGTCAAGGTTCTTGATTCTGCTGACAATGATTTGAAAGAAAATGAAGTTAATGTGAGCGATAAGCAAAAGACTGCAGAAGATGTCATGGGATTGAAACGAGACGCGAAGGATGAATCAGTGAAGAAGTTTGAATTGCCTTGTGAAAGTGCTGCAATCTGGATTCAGTCTGCTTATCGTGGTTTTGAAGCGAGGCGGTGGGAACCACTAAAGAAGCTAAAGCAGATTGCAAAAGTGTGGGAGCAAGTAAAAGAAGTCTGACAAAATGCGCAAACTGGAGACAAATGCAGAGCTTCAGCTGGATGAGAAACAAATGACAGTTATTAACGAGAATATAATGAGTCTTCTGCTTCAGCTGGACACGGTCCAGGTAGGTGAAGTAGCAAATTTAGATGATCGTTCTTATAGTGTCTTTATACATTTTTACTCTACCCAGTATTTTAAACATAATTTTGTCATATTTACTCTATTCTTTTGTTGTGAAATTCCAGGGCTTGCACCCAAGTGTGAGGGTGGTAAGGAAATCGGCAAAAGAGCTCATTCGCTTGCAGGAAAAACTAGACGTAATCATTCGTGATGCAGGCAAGAAGATAACTACAGCTACGTCGGCCATCATGGATGGAGCTGTTAGATAACCAAGTTTCCCAAAAGCTCGAGCTGTAAGAAACGGAAATCTTTATTCATTTATTGTATATTCTAGCATCTTCCCTCACGTGCAAACATCCTTAAAGCGCGGCACGTGGAACATAATGGGATATAAATGCCTCCAGTGAGGCTAGAACCCAGGACCTTTCATAACTTGGAGCTCTGATACCATGTTAGATAACCAAGTTTCCCAAAAGCTTGAGCTGTTAGGAAACGGAAACTTTATTCATTTATTGTATATTCTAACAGGAGCTACCAAGAATAATGATGAGAATGACATGGTTAGAAGCTTACAACAGACAGAGTGGAAAACTGAGTCGCAGGAAGAAGGATCTGTACTTTGTCAGATGAATATAACATCCGACTCCCAGCCTGCTGGCTCCTTGGTGCTTGAAGAAAGAAAATTTAGAGAATTGCCAGTTGTTGAAGTGGAAGAATGCAAATCAGGTGAATCTTCAGAAAATAGGATGCAGGTTTCCGTTGTTGAGGAACCTGCGACAGAGAACTGCATATCTGCTTTACCTTCAGAGTCCACAAATGAGCTCTTCTTTGCTGTCAGAGAGGATTCTACTCTGAAGCGGCCAGCTGACAGTGGATTAGAGGAGGTCTCTTTTCAAGAACGAGGTGATTCATGTGGTGTGAGATTTGAAGGACCTCTCGAGGTAGCAATAGCAGCTGAAGGAGACACTAAATATTTTCTAGACGAAGTTCCTCAATCTGAAACTGCAGAGCCATCAGAGGCAGTGATGAATAGGAATGTTACAGAGAATGGGTTGAAATCAGAGCATGGGAATCCAGAATTAATGGGGGAAAACATATCTGGAGATAAACCAACTGAGCCAATTTTAGCATGCAAGGAGGAATCAACGATGGAGGGGGTGCAATGCCTTTCTGATAGGCCAGAAGCAGCGAATTTAGTGTGTGCTTCTAGTGTTTTGGAGGCTGACGGTGCAGAATCACCGGTGAGCATAGGTGTTTCCCAGCAGAGCAAAACTGAAACAAGCCAAGAGAGTAGTGAAAAGAAGTTTGTAACAGGCCTTTCACTGCATGAAGTGCAGGAACCCCTCGATGAAGAGTTGGCTTGCACTGGAGTAGTTTCAGTAAACCCATCCAAGGAGGAAGAATTTACGAGCCACCTGTTGTATGAAACAAGCTCTATCCAGCCCTCTATGCCATCAAGTTCTCTGGGCCCAATGTGCTGAGGCTAGCACAGTTTCTGGATTAGCAGCAATGACAGAAACTGAATCTAATATGCCAACCATGGGACCATCAGACGAAGCACTCCATGCCCTGTCTCCACTCGAAGAAAGAGTTGTAGGCGTGGAAGCAGCGGTGGCCAACGTTGAATGTCAACCAGTTACGGTGTCAAAGGAAGCAAGCTGTTCCTTGGCCACTCCGGCAGAACAAGTGGTGGTTGAAGATAAAGTAATGACCATCAGTAAGGATGTGAAGCAAGCAGACGTTAAGTCTGCTGTATCTGCAACCCAGGCTGTGGCCAATGATAGTCAATTGGCTGAGTCTATTGAGGTAACAGGTCCTCAAGAGCCTATTGATGGATCACGTATAGTGAAGGACAACAAGCTGATGGTGGAGAATGAGAAGCTCAGGAAAATGTTAGAGAATCTGATTGCGACTGGTAGGGAGAAGCTAAGCGCCATGAATGACCTGAGTGGGAGAGTGAAAGACTTGGAGAGGCAGCTGACCTGGAGAAAAAAATTAAAGGTGAGGAAGCAGAAAAGAAGGCGATCATCTTGTGGTGCCCTCATGAAAAATGTTCAAGGAAAATCATTCCACCCGGTTTCTGCCGTGTAGCCACAAATAATACATGAGCCTCTTCTTTAGTGTATTCGTTTGGGTACTTCTGTCTCAGCTGTTGTATGATAATATGATTAGACATGGTATGTGAATAAAATCCCTGGTTTGCCATTTGTTATCTGTCTTGCATGTTTGTTCGGTTTTTTTAAAGGATGTTATATCTGTTTTTTTATAGTCTTAGTAACAAAAACTCGTGTTGTTTCAGGTGGGAATTAAGGCAGTGATTAACTGGAGCTCTAGAGAGTATTTATCTCCTCATAGACGTTGAGTGGCAAAAAGGAAACTCAAGAACATTACTGGTAGGTGCCCTCTACAAAACACTCTTATTGTGATACTTGAATTGCTGATTGGGCAATGGGCATAGCTTTTAATATGATTGTCAATAAGTGCAGGTGGAAGAAATAAATTGCAAAAGAAATTGTTTGTTTCTCTTTTCCATATAAATGAAAATTTTGAGGGATCCTTTTCATTGATAACTGAAATTTCTGTCCTGCTATGCATTGTATCCAAGGAATTCTATATCGGCGAAATTTCGCCGAAATTTCGCCGATATATCGATTTCGGGCCCCACCCGAGAAATCGAAATGGTAAAATATCGTTTTTTAAAAAATTTATAATATCGGCGAAATTTCGCCGAAATTTCGGTTTCGGACAGAAATTTCGCTATTTCAAAAAAAAAAACATTTTCAAAAAAAAAAATTTGGAATTTTTTTTTTAAAAAAAAAAAGGGAAAAAATAACAACTTTTCCCTTGTTTCTAATCCTAATATGCATTTTTATGCATATTTTGAAATCTATGCTTTATCTAAATTAATATAACTCATTTTTTGTGAAAATATATGATAAAAATTAATTTTTAACTACCGAAATTTTTTTACAAATATCTCCGAAATATCTCCGAAATATCTCCGAAATTTTATCTCTTAGGCCGACCGATATTTTACCGAAATCCGATACGGAATTCCTTGATTGTATCTAACATGCATAACCTGTTCCCATGCTAAAAGAAAAACTAATAAAAATGAAATGTTAAAAACATTGGAGATGAAAACAATTGCAAGAACAAGCAGCTACTTTCCACATCAGTTCGATGGAGAATCATCATCAGCTGATCCAGACTCTCCCAACTTTCCTGCAACAGATTGGACAGTATATTGTTGCACCACCAAAACAGACGCCGGTGTCGACAGCTCATTCGATGTCAGCAAGCACCCCAGTGGCCCCAGTTCAGGGCAATCACTCCTCCCCACCAATGCAGCAGTCGTCAACCCCTCCGGCCTCCTTCCCACCAAGAACAAGTTACACCCTCTAAACGCCTGAATTGCACCCACAATCTCCTTCTTGCTCCTCACAACCCTCTCCTCAAACTCTACCATCTCATTCTCGCTGCACTTTTCCATCATCCCAGCCAGGAAATTTTCATTCTCTAGTTCTTTTATGGCATCCAACTCTACGTCCATGGAGATTGCCATGCTGTCTTCGTTCTCATGACTTTGGTCCGGTGAGAACCGGATGACAGTGAGCCGGATCCCTGGGTGCTCGGCCATTCGAAGACCGTATGCCAGAGCCTCTCGGTCATCCGGACCGCCGAAGAACAGCATTGTGATGGTAGACGAGAGGTTGCTAGACGGGATCTGCGCTGCCCCTCCTAGGCCCCGGTCCACGAGGATGCCCACGGAGCAGGGCGCCTCCTCCAGCACCTTCCGGTTCACGTGCCGGAACTCGGCCCGGGTGGTCTCCAGCGCCCCGTCCAGCCTCTGGTGCTTGTGGAAGGGGAGGATCACCATGGCGGCCCGCTTCGCCTCTGCACTGGTGCATATGTCCTTGTGCATGTCCGAGAAGGCGGAGATGGCCGTCATTGGCCGGACAGACACCTTGCTCAGTTGCCGGAAGGCCTCGAAAGCCACCACAAAAAGGTCCGACTCCGACCATCTTCTTTTGTCCCAGAACGGGAGGCCATTCTTCCTGGCCTTGTGCACCATGAGGATGGCTGACGGCCGCTCAGACAGCTCCATCAGGTGCAAGGCATAGACGAGTAGTCCGGTGGGCTTGTCGGTGCCTCGCGAGGCCTCAATGAGGTTGATGATGGTTGGGATGCTTCTGATGCTGTGGAAGCAGGTCATGAGCCTGAGCTCGGTGCCGGAGTCGTTTCTGGCGATGGTTCTATGCTTGTAGGGGCGTTTGGCTAGTCTGGCTGGCTTGTACACTGCTGTGACCAGAGGTGTGGTGATGAACGTTGTGAATAGTGCCATGAGGACCATGATAGCAAATGTCTGGTCATTCAGCACCTACAAATTAAAATTCATACATTTAGCAAAAGATAAAAGCACTTTCATATTAATACAGTTGATCTATGGATTTAACATCACACTACATTTCTAAATGTCAAAAAGTAAGTATGTTTCAATAAGTACAACGTTTTACTTCTGTTTGGCAAACAAAGTACGCACAACGATTATATGGACAACGATATCCTAAAATCAGGCTAAAAGTAAGCAAAAATTCAAAGACTCGCTAGAATCATTCTATTTATATGGACCATAACTTGGCAAACAGAAGTAAAAACAAATCACTTTATTTTGAAAAACAAAACAGAACTATAAAGGTGGAATAGAATAAACTAGTAGTATATTACTTAGCTTCATACCCCAGGAAATCTACTGAACTTACACCTCATAACAACAATTTCCCACAGAAAGCTCACTTTATTTAGCAGAAAATTGAAAGGAGTAATAAATTTTCAAATGAGAAAATATGTTTCTAAATGTGAATTAGAAATAGAAAACATTAGAAAGAGAGGGTAAATGGATGGCATGTTATGAACTCACCCCCCCTTATGGATCATATACAGACAAGTCAACATAGCAAAAGATTGAGTGAAAAGAAAACATAGCAAAAGAGAATCAAGAAGAGAGACTTGTCTAATTGTATATTACCTTCCTGTCTTTGCCGATGTTGAGGACAATCAACTCCACCAAGCCCTTTGTGTTCATGAGAAACCCAAGAGCCACAGCCTCGCGGCCAGGCACTTTGCATGCCATGGACACAGCAACCGTGCCCAAGATCTTCCCCAAACATGCAGTGACTATCACCAGCACTAGCAGGCCCCACGACTGGGCGCCATGGATGGTGGCCACATTGGTCTTCAATCCACTGGAAACAAAATACAAGGGCAGAAAGAGACCAGACACAAGATCTTCTACTTTCTCCACCAGTGCATTTGCAAGTGCACCTTCCTTTGGGATCAAAACTCCTAGAACAAAGGCCCCAAAGAGTGCATGTATACCAATTGCATCTGTGACGAAGGCGGCAGCCAGCACGGCGGCGAGAGTGGCACATATGTATATTTCCCTGATCGGTTCGCCGTCCGGGGACCTCCGGGCCACCCATGCAAACATGGGGCGGACCGCGAGCATGCAAAACACGATGAACGTTGCACCACATAGTAGGACCCAGATGGGCACCAGGTTGGAGTGGCCCGAGCCGGATAGTGCAATTGCTAGGGCCAGCAGGATCCATGCTGCCACATCGTTGACAGCCGCGGCCGACATGGCCATGCGGCCAACATCGGTGGTCAGCAGCTTGAGCTCTGCAAGGATGCGGGCCAGCACCGGGAAGGCAGTAATGGAGAGGGCCACCCCCATGAAGACGAGGAACGGCGGGCCACTGACCCCCTTGGAGATGGTCTGGCGGAGGACAAAGGAGGTGCCGATGCCAAGGGCAAAGGGCAAGCTGATGCCTGCCAAGGCAATGGCGAGGGCTTGCTTTCCGGTGCGACGAAGGGCCTTGGGGTCCAGCTCTAGGCCCACAAGGAAGAGGAAGAAGATGAGTCCAAGGTTGGCTAGAGTGTCTAGCACTGTGAGACTCTTGGGCGGGAATACGTTGTGTAGAAAGGTCTGGCTGCGACCCAACGCTGATGGCCCAAGCAAAATCCCTCCCTTCAGTCAAGTATTACAAGCAATACATAAGCAACTTTAAAGATGTATGGAAACTCAATTAATTATCTTCAGTAATTTGTTATACATATGATATAACAAAATTCTTCAGATTGATTTACTCAAAAATAATAATCAAGAAAACTTACATTAATCTACTAAAGAAAATCTATGAATCAAGAAGATATACAAATTAGTGTAGAAAAGAAAGAATCAAGAAAATAAAGAAGAGAGATCTTACGATGATTTCGGCGATGACGCGGGGCTGCCGGAGGGGCTTGAGGAGAAAAGCAAGGCAGCGGGTGACAAGAAGAACAAGGCAAATCTGAAGGATGGCCAAGGGGAGGGCGAAGTCAAGAGGGTTATCTCCTTGGAAGGCTCCATTAGAAGTGGCCTTCATTGGCAGGCAAGAAACTGCTGTACCGTTCGCCATGGCCTTCTTCTTCAATCTTCCAATGGACCTTCAAATCTCAAATACACTCCTCGGCCCGTGCACCAGTTTGCTATCTAAATTTCAAGAAACTGCAGACAAAGCACAAGAAGTCATGTCAACGATGAAAGAGGTGGAAGACTTGGGCGTTGCTTAAATCGTTGTCTGACTTACCCCAAATTGGCTCTCCTAATTGCATTAGGGAAGTGATTTAGCAGGAAAATAAGGGTTTTGATAGGATGCTTAGCCCGATAAGCAAGAGAGGGGATGCATGTGGAGAAGACTTGGCATAAAAGGAACACGAAATTGGCGCAATCTAAGGCGTCGGATCAATAGGGTTGACCATTGACATTGATCCAACAGCCAGACGCAATTGGCTTGCTGTCGCAGGAGTAAGGGTCACAGCTCACAACCCTTTATTCACTCCTCCATCACCCTCCCTAATCCTAATCCGACTATCAGGAATACGTATCATCTGTCCTGTTTTAGATGCTCTATCTGGAAAAGAGGATAGTCCGGTTTTAGACGCTCGTATGGTCAATTTAAGTGGCTTTTGAACATCTTCTTCCCTTTCCAGTATCAATTAAAAATTAATTTTATTTTTTCTGATGGAGTCATTAAAACCTGAGAGTGAGAGAGGGAACACAATTTTTGGTAGATGATCTTAGTCCAACTATGCTAACATCTGCATTCACCCACTCCGAAACAACGCAACGCACAGCCTGGAATCTAAGAACACACACTCCCTCTTTCGCTCTCTCACTAAGATAAAATCACGGCTGACAGCACTACAACACGCTACGTTGCAATGCTGCCAAGACCAACTCATTTAACAATCGAATATCTAAAAATGTGGGTTGTGGATATCTTAGAACTCTAGGTATTGTGAGTGAGTTATCCACCGCCTTGAGCAGTTATAAGCCAAAAAAAAGGATGTAGAGTTTAGCCACCCCACACAGATATCCAGAGTCTTAAGTCTAGCCACGTAAAGGGGTGGGCTGGCTAAACCGTGGCGAGCTACTCATCGAAAAAACCTTTCTGAAAATGTGAAATTGTGGGGACCATGACTTGCACTAAAATTCTAACAAAAGAAAAGGAAATCCTAGCCTGCGCTTTAGCGCTAGTGCGCTGTTGGCCAGGCTAGCCCGACTAAAAAAAATGCCTTGCACTCGACGACTTTGGAAAGGTCAAGACATAAACAAGCAGACTAGAAGGTTCCCACTGTGCTGTGCGTGTGGACACCTGGCTTGCTAGCATGTTCCGATCCGTTTTCCATTGCAAATTTGTTGTTGAAGTTTTCAAGGATCTCAATATTAAAAAAATTGAAAGATTTCAAAATCAAAAAGAGTTTTCAACGATATTGATCTCGATAAACATCAGAAGAGATCACTCAACGCTCTAATCCAAAATGACCAATTTGGGGATGAACGAGCATATAATCAAGAACAGAGCCAAGGTATATAGGAAATGGCATTACCTGGATGGAGAAATCAGCGAAGAGGCAATGTTCCGAAGTTTCTTCCGATCAATATGTTCATCAGACGTCGGAGGAGGAGGGGGATATCGATGGGCTGCAACCAGTTAAAATAAAATCAGGAATACACCACTCTACCCATATATATCTGTCACCCAAATTACTCGTTAGGTTTACAGAGATAAGTCTCATGCAGTTTACATGAGTTAAGTCATTTTGAGCTGTCAGATTTTAACCTGACGGCTGATATCAAATCAATAAGTTGGTAAGAGTGAATGGCTCAAGTTGGATCTAGATCTAATGGATCCTGAAGCCGTTAGATCTAGATCCAATAGCTCAAGTTTATTTTAGATCATACAAGCCACGTGAGACAAGTCTCATAAACTTTTAGATAAACTTGGGCATACAACCTGGCCTCTATTGGAGAAATTGCATTGAATCAGAATCACCATTGATTAGGCTGACGGACGCCTCTTGCTCTTTCCAAAGCCAGAAGCCACGCTATCATGCACGTGGTGGCCACCCTTCCACCCGTATTCATTCCATTTCTTCTTTCATCTCATCGGATTTTCTTCATTTTTTCAGTTGATTTCTTGATTTTACAGGAGAAAAAAAACCAGAGGGAACTACAGATAGCGTCATAGAAAACCAAACCTTTTTATTATAAATAATTAAAAAAAATTTCGGTGTAGATACAACACCATGCTGGCATACTAGCGTAGTGTCAATCACCATTCAACTAGAGACATGCAACCCCGAGGTGAGCCTTTGTAACTGTCCATCTAGGTGAGGCTAAACTCAGAGTTGCATGTCTAAGGATGTAAACGAGCTGAACCGGCTTGCGAACTTTTTCGGCTCGGCTCGGCTCGGCTTAAGCTCGTCCCAATACGACCCGAGCCTAAGCCCAACGATACTCGGCTCAGCTCGTTATGTTTTATATATATATATATATATATATATATATATATATATATATATAATAAATATATTAATATGTATAAATATCTATTTATAAAAGATGTCAATAGAGGGAAAAAATCACTTTCTTGTTCACACAGGAAGATATAGTACCTACTACTTGGGTACGAAGTTTTGGAAGAGAAATACAAAGGCTCCAAGCTCAATATGCGCTTAGAACCATTTATCAGAAATATAGAATAACTAGAGATAATTAAATTATTTTACTATTTTGTTTCTAATTAAGTGCCCTTATCAAGATAAATTTTACCTTATACTAAACATTGAATTTTTTTTCCACTTCATTGTAAGTTAGAGAAGCTGGTGTTTGATAATTTTTTAAAAATATGATAATTGTTCGTACAATCAACTCTACTAGTATCTTGAAATTCAAGAATTACCATTAGACATGGGTGATGGGGCCCATACAAGTGAATTTGAAATTTTGAAGTTGAGCTAATCCATGCCTAAGCTCGACTCGTTGACACTCCTAATGTCAATAGACTTAGTAATTTTTTTATTATTTTATAAATACAACAAATATATTGATATTTTATATGTACAAGTGCATGTTGTTTTATTTTGTTTCCTAATTTGGACACATAAAGGGGATATTAGAGTTTTAGTTTTTAACAAACAAATGTTAATTTTTTATTTTTGAACAAATCTAACTGTTCATTTTTGTTATTTTCCACATGTAAATAACCAAAGCTATTAAATTGCAAAGTTATGTTTCGAATGTGACAAAATAGTGTTGTGACAACACTATAAATTAATCATTCTTTCAAGATTTATTATCAACAAATCTCCAATCCACTTGACTCATTTTAGCCGGCCAGTCTAAGGGCTTAAAAGAAAATTAGGAAATTCCTCGGCTTCCTTTGAGTGGAGGCCTTGAGGAAGGTAGAGGGATTGCAGCAGAAGACTCTCAAGAGTTTGAGTCGTACGTATGTTGGGCTCACATCACATGTCTATGTTGTCACGCCCGGGCACCGCCAGATCCGAACCGAATACGGTCCAAGAGTCGAACCGGCACACGGGGGCGACGTTAAGGAGATATAACGGAAGACTCATGCCCCTCATACGGGCGGTCTCACTAACAGAGTTACGCTAACAATTTTGAGCAAGAGTAAATTAGATGAACAAAAGTAGAGTTTAACTCAAAATAACTCGACAAGTCTTTAAACCCACAACTACAAACATGAGCCATCAAACCGGGCTCGAAACAAAGAGTCCATAAGTATTGGTCACAAGTCTCATCATACAATAATATAACAACTCAAAAGAGATAAACTAAACCAAGTCCAAGGCATCCACGCCTAATCCCGCTCTCTCTACGATCGCTCATCAAATAGAGGATCTTGTCCATCTGCGTGTCGCACCACGCAGCCCCAAAACCAAACAAGGAAAGAGGGGTGAGTATGAACTCAGTAATGTTTTTTATGTAATCGACAATAATCAGAAATCATATGGTATTATAACATAGCAGTAGATCCATAATCGACATGATTATCCCATTATCTAGTCATGCATGTATAACACATAAACCTGCATAACTATATCTCATTCACATACTCCCATGTCATACATTCATAATACATAATCCTACATAAAGATATCTCATTCTCATACTTCCATCTTGATCAGGCATTCATATCTCATAAATTCACCCTGCATGTCCAAAGTAATCAACACATGGTACAATCATGCATTCATATCTCATAAATTTACCCTGCATGTCCAATATAACCATCACCTGGTACAATCATGCATTCATATCTCATAAATTCACCCTGCATGTCCAAAGTAGCAAACACATGGTACAATCATGCATAACATCGCAATAAGCATGTATCATCACAATAGTGAATGCCTCCATCAAGGAGTAACACAATATTGCCACGAAGGCAGGACACAATCAAGGCCACAAAGGCGTATCATATTCCGGTTCCTACACAGGAATAAAGGGGGTTGTCAATCCCAACAAGCTGCTCACCCTGGACAATCCTGGCCAAGGATGCCTGAATCTCACATAGAGAAACTAGAGTAGGTGTGTTCGCCCTGGGTAGTCTCTTGCGGTGGGGGAGAGCCCGAATCTCTTCACAGAGAAACTAGAACACGTGATAGCTGGTGCACAAGAGTCTACCACCCGGGTGCTCAGTGTCTGATTTTTGACATCTCAAATCTCCACAAGGCGAGTCCATCCCTCGCCCCCCATATATCTCAATCAAACTCAACCCGGGGAGTGAACCTGTTCCAGGAGGGAACGAAATCGAAAACATGTCCTTTCGGACCAATCCAGTTTCGATTAATCCATCGATCGATTAATCCGGCATACAATCTCACACATTGCATACAATCGATCAATTCCATTTAAACAACGATAAAATTTCATCCATGAAGTCCGATACATGATGCATACTATCATGATACATCCATGAGCAATCCTACGTGGGTTCCAACATATGGAACGTGCTCCCAATCCATCCCCTCATGCATCATAATCAAAGCATAATCAAATAAAATCTCATAATAGATTCCCCTGTGTGTGTATACTCATGCATATTCTAACCACATGATTTATGCTTCAACATAAACTCATTGAGCAATATTTGCATGCATAAATACCTTCCAAAAATAACGATTCCAAACTGACATCAAAGCAATTTCTATCATCAAGCTTAAATCTATCCATGTAGAGTTGAAGGTTTACTCCTACAGGTATGCTCTTTTACCATATAATAAACCATAACATGAATCAACTCAATTACTCATAAGCCATATGACCTACACATGAATTATACATTTTATAAGCCCTTTAACCTATGTTTAGGTTGGTGTTTGATTAGAATTAGTGGTACTTTAATGTAGTTTTTAGTTTTTGTAGGAAAACAAGAGTAAGATGCAGAAATGAGGTAAAAAGTGACTCTAATGTTTGAATCTTCATAACTTCTCTCACAGATCTCTGATTGGATTGATTCAAATCTCATGTTAAATTTCAAGAAGTCAGCTTTCCAATGCCGCCGACCACATATAACTTGGAGTTCGGAGTTAAAAGTTATGACCATTTGAAAATCGGGCTGTAAAGACAAACCGAGAAAACGATTGATCGCGGGTAATCTCTTCCATTTTCAAATTTTCAAAAAAACGAGACTCCATTAACACATCTTGAAAGCTTAATACATGCCTCAAACACTAACCAAAAACCATCAAACATTCCAGAATATATCCACATGTCATTCTAAGATAAAACCCCATTAAATCATAGCAAAAAATTAGCATTTATTAAATCCACCATTAGAGCCCTAAACAATAACACTCATTCAAGTAAAAACTATTAAAACAAACCATTCACTACCCAAAGCTGAGATTGAAGAACCCATTACCTTGACTTGATTAGAATGAACCTTCAATCACCTCCAACACCTTCCAAAAAGGCAATTTTTAAGTTAATACACTACTAATCTTGATTTAGCTTTGAATACCAAAAGAAAACCTTAGATCTAGGGCTTTGGAAGCATATAAACAAGATTTTGAAGATTAGGGCTTGGAGAAGATATATAAAACAGTGATTTTTATGCTTTCAAAATGGATTGAAACAATGGAGAAAATCAAGATTAAGGAATGATTAAGAAAATTTTAAAGAAAAGAAACAAGGATTAGGCTAAATACCTTTAATCTTTTTATTTTCAAGCAATGGGGAAAGAGGCTCCTAATCTTCCAGCTAAGCCTATTCCTAAATTGGGAAATGGCACAACACTTTCCTTTTATAGAAAAAATTGGAATAGAAAATTTGGCTATTTCGGATTAAAATAGCCAACTTTTATAGAAAAAGTTGGAGTAACCCTAAGTAAAATGTGGGGTAGAAAATATGGTTTTTGGCTAAAATTAGAAAATTTGGCTATTTTAATCCGAAATTAAGTCCAGAAAATTCTGAAATTTTTTATAATGACTTTCTTTAATGTCTGAGGCATTTTGGTCACAAAAACCTAATTTTGGACAGCGGGGCCCGCAGGGGTCCTGTCAAACCCTAATTTTTGAAAAATTGGTGAAAAATAAAAAAATCCCAAAAATGCAGGTTTGATCCAAAACTACTTAAAACTCATGTTTGTGAAGTTGATTTTGCTTAAAACCTTTATAAACTCATTTATTTTTCAAAAACAACCGAGTTAAATCGTTAAAACACTTAAACAACAAGATAACCGATAATTAAAATCAAAATAAACCAGTTCAAAGGTGAGAGTCCTTACATATGTTGTCCGTTTAATATCACGCAATATATTCGCAAGATCCTTTGCTAAAACATAGCAAAACACCAGAGAAAGAGTGAGTGGTATAGAAAGGTCTGCTATTTCTGAGAGACCGCCGGATTACAGAACCCCACTGTTTAGTCTAGGCTTCAGTAATGTTTAAAAAACCGGACCTGTGACCCGGAATTCTTGCCAGGTAAGTCCAATCGGGGGTCAACCCGGGTTGACTAATTGTTGACGTCATGTAAAAAACAGAGAAAAAGAAGTCCATCTAGCCTGAGTGCCTGACCCATTTTCAATACCAGATTAAAGGACCGATGCCCACGTGGGCATGGGGCCCTTTAATCTGGTATTGAAAATTCATAGGGGAAAGGGAAACTGAGGAAGAAAGAGGGAGGGGGGGGGGGGGGGGGGGGGGGGGGGGGTTGCTGGCGAGGGGAGGGGCGGCGATGGGGCTACCCATGGGGGAAGGAGGAGGGGCGTCAACAGTCGAACAGAAAAAGAGAAAGGGGGGGGGAGGGGGGTGGCGACGGGGCTAGCGTGGGGAGGGGGCTGCGACAGCGAGTGGGAACAGAGGAAGGAGGGGGGGGCGCTAGCGAAGCGATGGGCAGTGGCGTTGAGAGAGCGGACGGGCAACGGGGCAGGGTGTCAGGTGAGGTTCTGCCATCTCAAAAAAACCATTTTTTTTATTTGTTTGCCGGCGACATCGACGAGTGGGCAGTCCTACGCCGTCAGCGGTACATCCAACCGTCGGCACCGGCGAGCTTGTACCTGACGAGCCGAGCTTGAGCCTGGACCAAGGTTTCCTGTATAAGGCACTCGAGCTCGAGCCGAGCTCTAGATTCCTGAACGAGCCGAGCTCGAGTCTGGAGGGATCGAGCTGTAAACGAGCGCCGAGCCGAGTTCGAGCTTGATTGTGAAATTTTGAGCTCGAGCTAAGCCATGCCCAAGCTCGCTCGTTTACACCCCTATACATGTCTTTCGTTGAATGTTGAGAGCTCTTTCCTAAATACCCAAAGTACCCTTATAGATCTCTTCTCCCCATCGATTGAGCCTCACCAACAGTGGTACCATCCGTTGGTGTCACCAACGGCACCGCTCCATGTTGATGTCAATTGTCATCACCGGAGCTCGACTGCTAGCACCCATTGCGACCTTGTCCGTGGCCCATCATAGCAGCACATTGCCAAAAAAATGGTATTTCAGAAAAAACATATTTATGTTGTTCATGAGAGAATGTGATTTCATCTTTTTAGCAAGGTTGTGACCAGATCAAGACTTTGCATAGCCATGGATGCATTGACCACGCTATGACTGGCCATGTCCGGCGATCATGCAGGTAGCTAGCCTGACCATGGAATGTCGTATCGGATATCGGTAAAATATCGGTCGGCCTAAGAGACGAAATATCGGAGATATATCGGAGATATTGTGTAAAAAAATATCGGTTGTCAAAAACTAGTTTTTACCATATATTTTTACAATCTAACATCTAAAATGAGTTATACTAATTTAAACAAAGAATAGATATCAAAATATGCATATTAGGATAGAAAACAAACATGAAAGTTTTTTTTTCCCAAAAAAAAAAAAAAAATTTTGAAAATTTTTTTTTTTAAAAAAATGTTTTTTTTTCAAAAAAGGCCGATATATCGGTCCGAAACCGATATATCGGCGATGGCGATATTTGGAAAAAACCTGAAATCCGATACTTAATGGTATCGGCGTATCGGTTTGTATCCGATACCGATATATCGGCGAATCTGGCATTCCATGAGCCTGACAAATCTTAATTGTGGCCAGCCAGCAATAACAAAATCATGTTTTTTCACTAAAACAACATGATATGTTGACAACATGATATGTTGTTTTTGGGCGGAGGCAGTGTTGGGAGGTTTCCGGAGGCGGGCTTCACCAACGATATTGGTGGTTCTCCAACACTTGGCAAAAATAATACTCCCTCCGTTCCAAAATATTTTTGTATATTTGGAAAGATTATTATTCCAAAATACTGTGTATATTTTGCCAAATCACGTAACTTCCTCTTTTCAAATTAGAGGAGACTTGGAAGGACTGACAACAACTTTGTTCATGAACAATCATACAAGTTAGACGGGATATAAGGGAGAGAGTAAGGTGTAAGTCAGTCGTGACTTCCG